>JAODAL010006223.1:0-135525 GCA_025379985.1 Phyllomedusa bahiana | reverse complement strand
GCCCCTTGCGGGCCCGCTGCTCCCGCTAGGCTATTGGCACTCTATGCTTCACGTCGCTGATGTTGTTCCACCGTCACATTTGAGGAACGTAAAAGCAGACGCAACAGATGTCTCCGTTGATCAATAGAAAGGTTTCCATTTCGCATTTTTCTTCTATTTGGGGGGTGGAAGGAAAGTGTGAGTTTTGTTTTTTCCCGGGGATCCGGGGGGGGCCACCAGTAATGTTGT
The DNA here is from genome assembly GCA_025379985.1 of Phyllomedusa bahiana. Taxonomy (NCBI): domain Eukaryota; kingdom Metazoa; phylum Chordata; class Amphibia; order Anura; family Hylidae; genus Phyllomedusa; species Phyllomedusa bahiana. The sequence continues at coordinate 135,297 of JAODAL010006223.1, read as the reverse complement.
TCATTTTGGGGCCCCTTAATGCGAGGATCATGTTGGAGGAAAATGGAGTACCCAACCCTTATGTGAGAGATGGGCCTTGTTTTCCCAACCCTCTAGGTCGGGGGGGCATAGCAAACTGTTTTTCCTCATTTTCCCTCCTCCCCCAAAAAATTGGCCAACCTTTTCCCAAGGCAGGGAGTCGGTAGTCGGTGTCTGGTTTCCTCCTCCCCCTCCTCCTCCCCGCTTCCCCCGGCACGCTCAACCAGCCCTGACTTCCCTCAGATGATGCACCCTGAGGAGCTGAGCGCCGCCTTGCACTAGCCCTGGCCCCCAAAACACTCCCAAATGAAGCCGAAAAAATTGAGAAACTGTGGGCCCTTTGTGGATTCGAGGGGAGAGAAAGGTCCTTGCCCGCATCTGTGTCCGTCCCCTCCCCGCGCTGGGGGGGACCTGTTGTTTCAGAGTGTCCAACGATCTTTCCTGAACTAAGATAAAACCCAATGCTATGCTGACAAGGGCATTATCCGCATGACCTTTTGGTGGTTTTCTTCAAAACTGGAAAGGGATGGTGCAGGGGCTTTTAAAACCTGCCTCCATCTCGGTGGTCAACACCCGAGGCCGCCCCGCTGCTTGTCGGGCCATGTGTCATCATCATCTCATCTCATCTTATTTATTTTGGACGCCTTGTTTCCCAAGGCGCTGTACATTTCCGGCAGGTACATAAAAAAAAGGTCAAACAATTACAAAGGACAAAAAGTGACTAAAAACTGGTAAGGGGAAAGGGGTTTCCCTCCCCGGGGGGGGTTTTTCAATTCGGGAAGGGGTGAAGGACAGAAGGGGGGGGCGACATGTTTGTGGGGCGGGGAGTGAAAAATGCGTTAATTTTGGGTTATGGGGAATCTGAAGAGGTAGGTTTTCGGGTTACTTTTGAAGGGGGTGGAGAGGGGGGCATTGAGGTTTTGGGGGCATGAGTTCCAAAGTGTGGGGGAAGCAGAGAAAAGTCTTGGAGACGGTTATGTGGGGGTGATAAGGGGAAGCAGAGGAGAAGGTCCTGTGAGGAGCGGGGGTTTTGGGGGGGTTTTTGGGGGGGGTTTTTTAGTATTGGGGCAGGTTTATAAGGGGAGAGGTTATGGAACCCTTGTAGGTCGAAGTTTTGCTGCTTGAATGGATTCGCTGGGCAATGGGTAGCCAGTGAAGGGATGGGCAGAGTGGGAGGCAGGGTTTTGTAGGAGGAGAGAGGTGAATCGACGGGCAGAGAGTTAAGGATGGTTTGGAGGCGAGCGGGGGTGCTAGCGGGAGGCCACAGAGGATGAGGTTGCGTAGCGAGGGGGAGATGACGGGGGCATGGACAGCATTTTTGTGTTTTCGAGTTAAGAATGAGGGGGGTTGGGAAAATATTTTTTAGGTGGAGGTGACGGCAGAGGTGGGGTTTGGATGTGCGGTTTGAAGGGAAAATTGGGGAGTCAAAGATTATCCAAGGCAGTGGCCCAGTGGTGTGGGGAGGAGTTTTGCCATTAACATGAAGAGGATCGGGTGGAGGGTGGGTGGGACGGTGGGAAGAAAATAAATTCGTTTTTCCCGTTTAGTTTTAGGGGACGGGAGGAGAAAAAGGAGGAAATGGAGGACAGACAGTCAGGGATCCGGGAGGGAAGGCGCCCTTGGGCCGGAGATGTAGAGTTGAGTGTCATCACCCCTAAGGTGGTATTGAAAGCCGTGTAAAAGCTATGAGCGACCCAGCCCAAAAGAGTGAGATAGAAAAGAGTAGTGGGGCCAGGATGACCCCTGGGGGACACCAACAGAGAGGGGCAGGGGGGGGGTGGTGGAGAGAGGGGAGCAAACGATGAAGTCCGATCAGTGGGTAGGAGATATCCAGGAAGAGCCAAGGGCCGTGTGCCGAGGGAGGAGAGAAAGTGAAAGGGAAGTGAATGGCGACGTGTCAAAAGGGGAGGAAAGGGTTGGGGGAGAAGCAAGGGGTAGTGGGTGAGGCTTTGGCAGTTGCTAGGTCGTTGGTGCTTTGGTTAGGGCGGTTTTTAGTAGAGTGGTGGGGACGGAAGCCCCATTGGAGCGGGGGTTTAAAGGGGAGAGTTGGTGGGAGATGGGGGGAAAGTTGAAATGGGCGTGTTTCTCAAGGAGTTTAGGGCGAAGGAAGCAGTGAGATGGGGGGATAGTTGGACAGTGGGGAAAAGGGGCAAGAGATGGTTTCTTTAAAAGGGGGTGATGGTCGTGTTTAAATGAGGAAGGCAAGATCCAGAGGTTAATATGTTTGAAGAGATGGGGTGAGGGGTGGGATGATAACAGCACAAGGGGGGATGAGGTGGTGGGAGTGGGTCAAGATTACAGGTGGTGAGGTTCGATTTGGAAAGTAGGAGGAAGTTGTCAGGAGTGACCGGTGGAAGCGGGGTTAGAGGGGAATATTTATGAGCAGGTAAGATGTGGGCTGTGGGGACACCGCGGAAAAGAGGTAGGAGAGGGGGGGACTGTGGGTGAAGCTTTGTTGATGAGATTTATTTTATTTTGGAAGTGGTTTTCAAATCATCTGCTGGGGAGAATGGGGGAGGGGGTGCTGGTGGACCCGGGAGAGTTGGGTGTTTAAAAGTTGTCTGGGGTTGTGGCACAGGGAGGATTGAGAGTCGTGAAGAAGTCTTGTTTGGCTGAGGTAAGTGCGGATTTTAAATGTGTGGGGAGTGATTTAATATTTGGGTGAAATCAGTTGGGGGGCGGGTTTTCTTCCAGCGGCGTTCTGCAACTCTGGAAACTGCCTCAGCTGTTTGGTGGAGTCTGTGGCCGGGTTTTTTTATTTTGCGGGTTTTTTTTTCTTGTGTGTAGGGAGCGACTGAGTCAAGGGGGGGTGATATTGTGTGGTTGTAGAATGTGGTGGCTGCGTTTTTGGGGTCGCAAGTAGGTTGGTGAGAGAGGTGCAAAGAGAGTCAGAGAGGTGTGACGGTTGAGGTTTTGTAGGTTCCCGCGTGGGGGGGGTGTACTGATTTGGTGCAGGAGGGGCAGGTGGAGTGGTGATGGAGGAGAGGTGGCAGATTGTGGTCAGAGATAGGGAGAGTTTGAGAGGTTAGATAGGGGGTGAAGATGAGGTCCAGTGTGTGTCCGTCTGTGTGAGTGGCTCCAGAGGTCCACTGGGAGAGGCCAAAGGAAGAGGAGAGTGACAGGAGTTTGTTAGAAGTGGAGTGGGAAGTATCGATTGGAATGTTAAAATCTTAATGTTAAAATGTTAAAATGTGTCACTTCGTACTGCGTAATGGCATTGCGCTGCTGCCACAATCGCTGGAGCATGTGGAGGGTTGAATTCCAGCGTGTTGCCGTCAGCAATGGAGGGTTGACGGGGAGGCCGAGCTGACGCTGCAACCGCAGTCAGGCGGGATGAAGCAGGGGGGCGAGGGGCGGAAGTGCGAACTTAGACTTCGTGCCTTCCTCAGCAGGCAGTCCAGACCCGGGTAGCTCTTTAGACATTTCTGGACGACAAGGTTCATGACATGTGCCAGGTAAGGGATGTGCTCCAGTGTACCGATCTTAAGGGCGGCCAGCAGATTTCGCCCGTTATCGCACACCACCTTGCCTGTTAAAAGGTTCGAGTCACCCAGCCAGCGCTCGGTCTCGTTGCGGAGAGCCCGCCCACGCTCCTGACCTGTGTGTGGACGGTCCCCAGAGAGATTAATTTCAACACGGCCTGGTTTCTTGGGCACGTGATTGCCCCCAGAGGACCTTGGGGGAAAGAACCCTGCACCATCCCTGCGATTTAAAGAGCGTGCGCCGAGCCTGAGAGCCACCGTCACCCCCAGAGACATCCACCCAGCTCACAGAGATATAGCGTCCTTGGCCGTGCTTACTAGTCCATGTGTCAGATGGACTTTTCCGGACACAGATGCAGACAACGCGCTTAAAATTTTTTAGATGACACGTGGCGGGCCCAGGGAAGGGACGGCTTTTCTGGCAAAGAAATGCCTGCTCGGCATTGGTATTGGGGACAGGCAAGGCCATGATGTGGCGGAACCCATCTGTGTCCACCAACGGAAAGGCAACATTTCCAAGGCCAAAGCCTGGCAATGCGACATTCAGGCTTTTGGCTTTGGGATGGTTTGGGTTAAAGTGTTTCTTCTGCTCCCAAACCTGGAAGACAGAAGGCTGGCTGCTAGACTGGCCGCTTTTACGGCGTGCAGGTCATCAAATGGCGGAAGGAGAAGGGGTAGGATGGGTTTTTGGGTTTGGTGCTGTTGGTACTCTGGGGACGGTGGATGCTGAAGCGGAGGCTGATCCCTGATCATGACTCTGAGAGACATGGGCAGCTGAGGAACGCTTGGTGGTTGCGGAGGAGGAGGAGTCGGAGACAGAGGGTGTGACAGTGGTTGGAGGCCCGGCGTCAGTCTGGCCTTTTTTGTCCAAGTGTTGCCTCCATTTCAACTCATGCATTCGCTGCATGTGACTAGACATGTTGGTGGTGGTTAAACACCTAAGGTTCTTGCCTCTACTTATGCGTTTACGACAAAGGCGGCATATGACATTGCTGGGTGAATCAGAGGCTTGCTCAAAGAAGGCCCAGGCTTGAGAGGTCCTGGACCTTTTTGACGGTGATAAACGAGGAGCTGGGTTTTCCGCTGACCGTGGCTGGGGGAAATCAGATCAGCGGATTTTCTGCAACCACCCTCTCCCTTTTTGAGGCGGGATCCTATGACACTTCCCAATTGTCTTCCTCCTGTCACTGATGAAGGGCTCACAAGCAATTCTGCTGAAAAGCCCATGTTGGATCCGCAATGTCGTCATCATCATCATCAACAGAGGTGACTTGGTCGTCCTGACATTCTGCATCCAGGGCTGCGGGCTACAAGCAAGAGGGACTGCAAGGCATTGCCGACCGCCCGGGATTTTTGCGATTGACGGCTTCCTTTCTCCTCCTCTTATGGCATCAGTAACTGGGCGTCAGAGCAGAGAAATTCATCCTCTTTGGCCTCTTGATCTTTTACATGCCTTCTGACCCCAACTGCATTTTGTCATCAAAGAGCTCTTCAGAAAATGGATTATCCACAGTGGTGGGTACACGAGTTGACATTTGGGCTGCTTCATGTTGGAGTTTTTGATGATGCTGATGATGGGCATTTGTGGCCGTGACTGGGAGGACGAGGAGGTAAAAACTGCTGGATGCAGGGTTTCATTAACCACTGAAGGACAGATTGGCGATGCTGTTCGTTACTGAGATTTACAGGGCCCCGACCCAGCGATGACAGGCCTGACGGGCCTGCAACTGACGATCCGCTGGCAAAGCGTGTTGTCGCCAGCACTGAAGGAGCACCTTCTTCGTACCCCTACCTCCATGTCCTACCCCCCTCTTTGCTCGCTTACCACCTGAATTTTGCTCCATGTTTCAGAAATATAAAAATTTGAGAAGGTATGGTAGAGTTTTGGAAAGTCTCTTATTAAAAAAACGGCAAATTTACAGCTATTCTCAAATCCCTCCAAATCAAAACAAAATTGCTGGATTTTAAATTTAACTGCAAGGTGGCTCTATCAACAAGCTGGCCTGCGCCAAAGTGAAAAACACATATTGAAATGTATACGGGATATAAAAAGGTATTTTTTTGGCACCTATCAATTCACCTGTGGTGACTACTAAATTTTCTGGATTCAAATTTAACTACAAAGTAGCTTATGAACAAAGCTTGACTGACCAAAAGTGAAAAAAACACCTGTCTGAAAGTATACGGGAATTTAAAAAAGGGATTTTTTGGCACCTATCAATTCACCCGTGGTGACTACTAAATTGCTGGATTCAAATGTATAACTACAAAGTAGCTCTATGAACAAAGCTTGACTGACCAAAAGTGAAAAAAAACACCTGTCTGAAATGTATACGGGATAATAAAAGGTATTTTTTGGCACCTTTCAATTCACCTGTGGTGACTACTAATTGCTGTATTCAAATTTAACTGCAAAGTAGATCTATCAACAAAGCTTGACTGACCAAAAAATGAAAAAAAACACCTGTCTGAAATGTATACGGATATTAAAAGGTATTTTTGGCACCTATCAGTATACCTGTGGTGACTACAAAGTTGATGGATTCAAATTTAACTGCAAGGTGGCTCTATAACACAGCTGGCCTGCGCCAAAGTGAAAAAAACACGCATCTGAAATGTATACTGATAATAAAAGGTATTTTTTGGCACCTATCAACCTGTGTTGACTACAACGTTGCTGGATTCAAATTTAACTGCAAAGAAGATCTATCAACAAAGCTTGGGCTGACAAAAAGTGAAAAAAGCACGTATCTGAAATGTATACTGATAATAAAAGGTATTTTTTTGCACCTATCAACCTGTGGTGACTTCAAAATTGCTGTATTCAAATTTAGTGCAAGGTGGCTATATCAACAAAGCTGGACTGGGCAAAATTGAAAAAGAACACCTATCTGAAATGTATACTGAGAATAAAAGTTGGAGTTTTGCACCTAACAAAAGACCTGCAGTTACTAGAAAAGATCTGTATCCTAATATAAGGCAATGCAATGTCTAAAAAAAAGTTTTGGCTGTACAATATCCAGTATCCTTTATAGAGCTTGTCTGTGTTTGCCCGCGGTGTCCCCCCCCCCCGATCCCACCCGTGACTTTACAGCGGTAGATGCGCCTTTCAAATTCTCTGCCTAGCTACCTAAAATCTAAAAATCTCTGATCTAACTAAGTTGTAAGGATCACAGCTAACAGTAGAGCTTTCTCTGTGAACAAATAGAATAATTTCGCTGAGCTGTTTGCTGAGGTGTTTGGACAGAGGCAGAGCACACGTCCTACTGCTATGAGACGCTGACACACACTGATCATGAACAGGAAGGGCTGTTCTATGTAAAACGAGGTCATGTGATTTTTCCAGCCAATCACAACCATACACATCCCAGTCATGAGGTCGCACACACATCTCACCCTGCTCTATTCTGTAAGCTGATTTGCTGGCCGCCTAAATGACAGGAAGCGCCGAAAATGGCGCGATATTAATAGATTATGCACAGATTTTAACCTAAATTATCGCGTGATCTAAAAAATCCGATCAATGTAAATACCGTGCCGATTTCAACTTTGTTGATAATAATCGCTCAACACTACACATGACTATAGCTTGTCACGGATGGGCCCGCGACCCCGTCGCGGGCCCACCCGTGGTCACCGCATGAGCGGCACCGCCGCCCGCATGACGGGCGGTGGGCGCGCTCACCCGGCCGGCCCGGCTCTCCCCTACTTACCCGGCCGCGCTCCTGTTGCGGTCTCAGCCTCCCGGCGCGCGCGTCCCCGACATCTACGGCGCGCGCGCGCCGGCACTGCGAGATTTAAAGGGCCAGTGTACCGGTAATTGGCTATTGCCGGTCACTGCCCTTATTTAAGCCTGCCCCTTCCTGGGGCCGTTGCCGGATCTTTAGTGCCATTGCTGCCTATAGAGAAAGCGTTCTAAGCCTTGTTCCTGATTTACCGTGTACCGTACCTTTAGCTTCCGTTCCTTGACCACGCTTCTTGCCGCCTGCCCTGACCTTGTGCCTGTCCACGACCACGAACCTGTGCCGCCTGCCCTGACCTTCTGCCTGTCCCCGACTACGAGCCTGCCTGACGATTCTGCACCGTGCTATACCTCGGCTGCCACCGCAAGCAAGTCAGGTCAGGGGGGACGACCTGGTAGACTCCCGCCACAGCAAGTCCATCCCGCTTTGCGGCGGGCTCTGGTGAAAACCGGGACCTACTTAGATTCTGTTCCCTGGCGTGGCTTACACCATCGCTTGCGGTGGTCCAGTGGATCCACTTCTATGTCCGGGTACGTGACATAGCTCATAACATCACAAGTGTTGGGAAGTCCCTCAGATCTGCCACAATTGTGCCCCTATTACACCATGTCAGAAGCAGGAGTTATATTGCAGAAGTGATTACAATTTAAAGTCTACTAAGGGCTCTTAAAATTACTGTGAAAAAATAAATAAATAAAATGTCAATGTTTGAACATCCCATCCATAGACATTCAGTCTTTCATTTTCTAATCTTTTTTTAAACTAAACAATAAACAACAGGAAGAAAAACATTTAAATTGTGTGGGTTTTTGTGGGGAGTTGCTTCATCTCCTCAGAAAATTAGAATAAAAAGAGATAAAAAAGCTGTTTGTCAAATACAACATTTCACACCACAAAAAACAAGTCTCACACAGCCCCAGCAATGGAAAAAGATAAAAGTTATTGCTATGTCAAAATGGCACATTTAAAGCTTTTGCTTTTTTATTAAACATACTATTATTTTTAGAACATAATTAAGTACTGTAGGCACTCATGTCCAGCTGCCATCTTGGACAGTCCAGGAGTCACATTGGCTCTAGGGTCACCATTTATGGCACACGGATATGACACAACATATGCCCCGCTGACCACAAGGTATATTTTCAAACTGGCCTCAGCCAGCATTATTCTTCAGGCATATGACAAGGTACAAAACAACACAAACATAGATCCTCAACCATCTGGCCACTAACTTAACATCTCTAGAGTCCCTCTCTATCAGCGGTCTGGGCCTTTCACTCAGCACCACAAACACACACCTCTACCAGTTACCTACTGGTTCAGGCTTTCTTTGAGACTAGTGGTCAGAGCCCTCTCCTCAGCTCTGCTGTTGCTCCCAATCTGTGACTGCAGCATAATCAAAGAGGATTCCCTGCTGGGGAATAGCTATACAGTCAGGCCTGGGGACCTAAAGTAGCCCCGGGGCTTTCTGCATAGTAAGCCTGCAATCAGGGCACACACTCTGCTGCCTTGACACAGATTGTAATGTAATAACATACAGGAATATAAAGGAGTATGCAAATACATTACTAAGTGTAAAAAAAGTGCAAAATATTTATTCCCTGATGTGAGCTAAAAAAAAAGTACAAAACATAAAAAAACTGTAGAAATACATGAATACAATAAAAATAAAATATAAATAAGTATTTAATAAAAAATGATTGTGCCTATTTTACACAAAAAAACCTGACACATATTAGTTATCCACACGACCATAATTTATAATTAAATTAATTTAGCAGGTTATTCAGTGGGAAATAATTCTTGTAAAACAAAAAAAAAAATGAAAAACACTTTTTTTATATTAACCCAACAATTTTTTTTTTAATTCAGCAGTACTTTATCAATAATTCAAGGCATGCAGAAAAAATACACTCACTGGCCACTTTATTAGGTACACCATGCTAGTAATGGGTTGGACCCCCTTTTGCCTTCAGAACTGCCTCAATTCTTCGGGGCATAGATTCAACAAGGTGTTGCAACGATGCTCAATTGGTGCCAAGGGGCCCAAAGAGTGCCAAGAAAATATTCCCCACACCATGACACCACCTCCACCAGCCTGAACCGTTGATACAAGACAGGATGGATCCATGCTTTCATGTTGTTGACGCCAAATTCTGACCCTACCATCCGAATGTCGCAGCAGAAATCGAGACTCATCAGACCAGGCAACGTTTTTCCAATCTTCTACTGTCCAATTTCGATGAGCTTGGGCAAATTGGAGCCTCAGTTTCCTGTTCTTAGCTGAAAGGAGTGGCACCGGTGTGGTCTTCTGCTGCTGTAAACCCATCTGCCTCAAAGTTCGCCGTACTGTGCATTCAGAGATGCTCTTCTGCCTACCTTGGTTGTAACGGGTGGCTATTTGAGTCACTGTTGCCTTTCTATCAGCTCGAACCAGTCTGCCCATTTTCCTTTGACCTCTGGCATCAACAAGGCATTTCCGCCCACAGGACTGCCGCTCACTGGATGTTTTTTCTTTTTCGGACCATTCTCTGTAAACCCTAGAAATGGTTGTGCGTGAAAATCCCAGGAGATCAGCAGTTTCTGAAATACTCAGACCAGCCCTTCTGGCACCAACAACCATGCCACGTTCAAAGGCACTCAAATCACCTTTCTTCCCATACTGATGCTCGGTTTGAACTGCAGGAGATTGTCTTGACCATGTCTACATGCCTAAATGCACTGAGTTGCCGCCATGTGATTGGCTGATTAGAAATTAAGTGTTAACGAGCAGTTGGACAGGTGTACCTAATAAAGTGGCCGGTGAGTGTACATGTCCTGCATAAAGCAAACAGCATACATCTGTGTCATTGAAAAAATAAAAAAGTTAAGTCTGTTGAAATGCAAGGAGGCAAAAAAATTACTAGTCCTTAAAGCCATTTCACACCTGGTGCTTAAGGGGCTAAAGATATGTCTACACAGCGCAGGTTTTCTGTCGGATTTTCTGTGGTTTTAGTATTTTGAAACCATTGAAAATATGACAGTACACTGTGCTGCATAGACAGCAATGAAAAACCCGTGATATAGTCTATACAGCACGGATTCTTTACTGTCGCGTTAATGCAACATGCATATTCCACTCGGATTTGCCGTCGGTCCTGTACATTGAATGCATGATGGCAAATCCGAAAACCAACTGCGGCTGTTGCGCAAATCTGCACCAAAACTGCAGTCATGCCGCGGTACAGCAATGACAAAATGCTGGCAGATTTCTGAAAGTATTTTGTCATATGCTGTGTAGACCTGGCCTAACAGAAAAGTCTGCGCACCCTTCTATACAACACGTTTCACTGCAAAGTAAGATTAAAAATATATATTTTATTGTTTGTTTGAAAGAATTATCTGCTATGTATATTGTAAAGAGCGTATGTATTGTATATGTTGGATGTAATGCATCACATATACTGTACATATTGTATGTGTTATATATTGTATCTGTGCTATTCCTCTTTTGCATAAGTAAGTAATACCAGGGTAAACCCCTGTAGACCTCACCCAGTATAAATGTCTGTGTTCTCAGTCAGTGATCTGTATGTGAGACAGTCCTGAACCATGAAGATGTTGTCTCTGAGATCTCTCATCTGTGTCTTGTATCTTTACATTCAAGGTACAGAACTGGTTAAGCCTCAGATAACAGTTTACACATTTACCCCATCATTGGGATCAGAGTCTAATGTGGACTCCTTACTAAGAGTTACTAACATAATTTTTTTCTTCTTTTTTTGTTTTTTTTTATTTTGGAAGTCTCCTCTGGAGAGATTGTGATGACCCAGACTCCAGAATATATTAGGGCTTGTTCTCTCTCTCTCTCTCTCTCTCTCTCTCTCTCTCTCTCTCGCCTGCCAGCCCCGTTCATCATATGCCTGCCAGCCGCCGCTGCCGCTCACCTCCGCTGCCGACCTGCGCTCCCGCCGCCGCTCACCTCCGCTGCCGACCTGCGCTCCCGCTGCCGCTCACCTCCGCTGCCGACCTGCGCTCCCGCCGCCGCTGCCGCTCACTTCCGCTGCCGACCTGCGCTCCCGCCGCCGCCACCGCTCACCTGCGCTGCCGCCGCACACCTCCGCTGCCGACCTGCGCTGCCGCTCACCTGCGCTCCCGCCGCTGCCGCCGCACACCTCTACAGCGATCCCCGTCCAGTCTCCCAGTGCGCTTTTCGCATCCGCTTTCAGAATGCAAAGCGCAGCTGATACGTGCCCGGAGTGTGGAGCGCTTTTGGACAAGTGCCAAAAGCGGACTCCATTATCTCCTATGGGCTTTCACTTGCGTAAACCGCAATAAGACTTGACATATCAATTCTTAAAGCGGATGCGAAAAGCGCAGTGCCGGAGAGCCCTCAAAAGCGCATCGCTGATCTCCCGTAAAACGGATCACAAAAACGCCGTGTGAACAAGCCCTTACAGCTTCTCCAGGAGATACCATCAGGATGCAATGTAAAGCCAGTTCTGGTTCATACACTTACATATGCTGGTACCAACAGAAATCAGGACAAGCTCCAAAACTTCTAATCTATTTTGCAAGTACTCGTCAGTCCGGAATCCCAGAGAGGTTCAGTGGATCGGGCTCAGGGCTTGATTTTACCCTGACAATTACTGGGCTGAAGGCAGAAGATGCAGCAGATTATCACTGTCAGCAGGGTTGGAGCGATCTTCTCACTCAGTAATACAGAGCCGTACAAAAACCTCCTTCCTCTATTCATGTCATTAGTGTGCAGGAGTCTCAGCAAGCGAGATACAAACTTCCCATTATGAAAAAGTATTAGAATAAATCCACTGAGGAAGTGTTCTCCCACCTGTGGCTCTCCAGATGTCTGTTTTAGTTTCCCAGTAACTGGAGATATTCAGGTCGGACACTACTGCACTGATAGTTATCACAACACAGGGGAACATGATCAATGGAAGCATGTACTTACTATAAGTAGTCAGTGGATGAAACTGTGGTCAGGTCATCAGGGGACGGTGCTGTGGTGGCCGAGACACTGATGCAGCATTTTATGCATAAAGAGCGACTGCAGCAAAGAAGAGTCTCATCAGGTGGAAGATAACTGTGACTGAATGATGGAAGGAGGGAAGCGAGGAAGGAGCAGCCACGGGAACAAACATTCCACTCCTTACACCATAAAGAAGACAACAAACAGAAAACTTGGATGAATAGGCCGCGGGTTTTATTTCAGAGATAACCAATGTATTCATAGTATTTAATAAACTTCACAACTACAAAAAATAATAAGGGGGACATGTATGAAATCTTTCCAGACTTTCTTTGTTGCCCATAGCAACCAATTAGAGCTCCCCTTTCATTTTTTCAGAAACGAAAGCGGTGCACAGACTGGTGTCTATGGACAACAATGGAAGTCTTACACGTAGACAGTTTTCATACATGTGGCCATTACACTTTATTTTTTATTTTATTATTATTTCAATAATAAAGGTATTTTCACATGGCATATCACAAATATCCTCCAAAATATCCAACGCAAGTACGATTCAAACAATTTTCAAGTCCAGCACTCATTGAGTGTAGTGTAACATCATCGTCGTTGTTTAGACAATGATAATTTTATGCCCATATAAGAATTATGTCTAAAATAATTGACGTGACAATTCTTTGAGGTGCTTACACTGGAGAAATACAAATCTACATACGCCTTGGGACATTATGCGGCATTTGTGCTTTGAAATTATGGGGGACATGTATGATCAGTTTTCACACTTTTCTGGCGTATAATGTGCCTCTCTGTGCCGGCTCCGCTGTCGGAGGAACCTACTCTATGTGTTATGCACATTAGTCGAAAGCTTCGCCACTGTCAAATGAAGGGAAAACTAGGCACATTACAGCTCCGACAGGCAGACCTATTTCAATGTGGTATGTCTGTGCCTGAACAGTCGATGTGAAGCTAGAATTGCTTTTAAGAGGCAAAACTGTGCAATATTTTTTTCCCCTTTATTTCCAATATAATAATAAAAAGTAATTTATTATTATTATCAAATTATTATTTAATTATATTATTATTATTATTATTATTACATCAAATTACTAAAATATAATATTAATTTATTTTAATTTAATGAAAATGTGATCATATAAAATCAATATAAAAATATTTAATGCCCCAAAATATAGAGATATTTCCTATAAGATGTATTAAAATTCATAGAATCTTAAAAAAATTTTACATTAAATAACTCACTGGTGTTGTTGTTCAGGTTTTTATATTTTACATTTTTACTACATTAAATTTGAAATGTTTTTTTGCTGCTCCCCCCCCCGTTATTCAAATTTTCAGCAAGAGCCGCAAGCCGGGTATTGCGTGCCCCTGGTTTCCCAAGCAGGTTTTTCTTTCACGCATGTTTCATGTTTTTTTTCTCTTATTTCCACCCTAACTAAAACCCTTTTTAACACATGTTGGGGTCATTGATTAAGCGCCTAAATTCCGCAATGTGCCTAAAAAACCCAAAGGCGAGGCGCGGAGGAATTTAACCGCATTTTAAATGCACAAAAACCATTTGGATGTGTCAGCGTTTTTTACACAAAAAAAAAAAAAACGAAAATGAACTTGCGCCCCAAAAGGGGTTCATACTCCCCCAATGTGTGTTGGCACAAAAAGGTCGCCATAAATATCATGTGAACTCCCCCCCAGGGGGGACAACAGTGAAAAACCTTAGGTGACTAAACCCCCTACTTATACCCAGAGAATTAACCGGGGGGGAGGGTGGGAATCTTAATCTTCTCATCTGCTAAAAAATTTCCCCTCCACCCACCGATGCCCGCACCCCGCAACTTGACCTGTGATGCTAGCGTCTAAATAGCAACGGCGCTGGCATCGCTCCTTCACATATTGGCAGTTGCTGGCTCCTACACAGACCGCCTTTACCGGCCCCCACAAACCTCACGGGACTGGCCGGTGGGACCATTGAGCTTCCCCCTCACCCTTTTGGCCCTTTTTCACCTCCAACTCTCCTCCTTCCTAATTGCCACAATCCCTTTTGGTAACCCTAAAAGGGTTTTTTTTTACAGGTTTTCACAGACTTGAAGTTTTGATCTCTTTTACAGCTTCTTTTTACAGGGGTGGGTCTTTTCTCTCAGTAGAAAATTTTTAATTTAAAAATTTATAAAAAAAATGTAAATTTTTAAAATCTGTTAATGTTACGACATGGGAAAAGTTTTAAATCCCCCCTTATATAATCTTCTCTCATTGGGGACCGGGAAAGAGCACAAACTGAAAAATATCTTAAAAATTGGGGGTTTTGGTATATTTCCTTTTTTACATAAACTCTCAGACTATTTCCGGGAAAGATTTCATGGGGGATATAAATAAGACATAAACCCCAATGTTTCGGGTGTCTGTGAGCGCCCATAAAAAAAGGAAGTTTGGTTTCCCTGAGATCTCTGCTCTGTGCGCTGTTTTCTTTACATAAAAGGGTTAATGCCCCAGGGGGGTTTTCTATTTATGTGGATAGTTGGAAAACATAAACATCCCTGTATACATGTAGTAAGGGGGAGAATGATCACAGGTCATTTCTTTTATAAATTTTTTTCTCACCATCATGGTTTTCTTTTTTGCTCAAATTTTTCCTGTGGAGAGATTTTTGATGACTCCGAAATCCAGCTCATATCTCAGTTTTCTCCAGGAGATTTCAGTCAAACCAAAGTCAAATTTCAAACCAGTCAGAGTTCCCATTACAGTGGAAATTCAAAAAGGAAACCCCCTTTGGGGGTTTTGGGACCAACAAAACCCGGGCAGGCCCCCCAAAAACTCCATCTATCTTGCAAACACACCCACAATTGGATCCCCGAAAAGGGTTTAGTGGATCCGGGGTCCGGGGAAATGATTTCACTTCCCAATCAGTAAAGTGACAGAAGGAGATGCAGGAAAATTATCACTGTCAGCAGGGTCGGGAGTTTTCCTTCAACCGTGATACAGAGCCGTTTCAAAAACCTTTCCCTTCCCCAAATTTTTTTCTCATACACTGAAAATTTACTTTAAAAAAGATACTTCTTTTTTTTTAGTGGACTTCGAAGGGGTCTCCTTTCCTGGTTTCCCAAAAGAAACTCCAAAAAAAGCCCCTAAGGCTTTTTTACTTTTTGGGCAATTACTGGTCAATATATGAAACCCAGATTTTTATCATCATTGGGTTTAATAACCCCTTTAAAGGGGAAAAACCCGAATTTAAAATGATGCACTGAAAATTTTCCTAATGCAGGGGGCCCGCACATGATTCTGGGTACCAAGAAGAACCAAGGAAGGGAAAACCTGCATGTAGATATTTTGTTAGCACTTTTTAACCCAAACTAGAGATAAAACTGGCCCCGACTGGGGGTGCAAGGGGCCCTCTCATTGTACAGATTTTCTCATCTTATACTTTTTTCCAGATAAAAACAAAATGGTTTCTCCCCGTTATCTGCCCGGCCCGTCATTCCCTTTCTTTTTTCAGGGTTTAGAGATTTTGGATCCTTTAAAATTAAAAAATCCCCAAAACTTTATTTAAAATTGTTAAAAATTAAAAAATTTAAAACCCCTATTCCCTTACTAAAAAAATAGATTAATTTTAAAACTAAGATGAAAAAAGGGAGTATTTCTTTGCTTCCAAAAGGAGTTATTCACCAATCCCCCACCGATATAGTCCACAAGAGTTGGATAAAAACCAATTTTTAACCCCCAAAAATGGGCCCTTTTATTTAATTAAATACACTACCTCTATAAACACCCTATTTTTTAAACCCTAAAAAAAAGCCTTTTTGGATAGTCCCCCCCTATAAGGGCGGGCCCCCCATTTAACGGGTTACACCCCAGGGAACAAAGTTATATACTAAATTAGGGCCAATGGGTATATACAACAGAGATATTTCAAAACATATATATTGTCTCCCGACTCTTTTTGAGAATGGTCCTGAGGGAGATTGATCATGTGGCTAAAACTAGATCAGATTTGGGGAGGAATTATACACACTCTGAAATGGAATCACTACTTAGGTTAGAGAAAGATCAATCAATGGTGGTGAAACCATCAGGATAAAGGTGGTTAACATTGTAATTTTAACACTTGACCATACACATAAATGTGTTTTAATCTCCTTAATGACAAGGGAATGTTATGCAGTCATACGTAAGGATCCTACAGCATCCTTTAAGATGGTTTGATGCTATTGTGATTGATGCCTTGGATAAAGGTGTGATATCGGTTAAGGAAAAGTAAATTTATCATTAATGAGTACCAACCACATACGAAACCTTTCTTGCACTTCCTAAAAATCCACAAGGGCATTAACCATTAAAAGGATGACCTATAGTGTCGGGGATAAATTCCCTGACACCAAAATGCGAGTGTCTATGTGGCATGAAGTGCATTAGAGGATTTTGTTACTGCATTACCTTCTGATATTCGGGATACATCAGCGAATTGTTGATGAAACTTAGAGGGACTTAATTATAGACGAAAATACTATAGCATCATCGATGTTAAATGTATTTATTAGCTGCTATTCCACACTCACATGGGATATCAGCAATTGAGTATTTTGCGGTGAAGTATGTGGGGTGTTCAATATAGAGGAAAGAGGCTTTTTTGTGATCGACGACTGCTTGAATTGAGTCTTCAAGCATAATTATTTTTATTTGACTCGAAGGACCTTCAACCAGCTCAGGGGGACGGGCAATGGGCGCCCGGTTGTGCTCTCCCAAAATATGCTAATTTCTCTAACTGGGCGGTGGGAGGAAACGAGTGGTCTTTCAAGAAGAGAATGAGAGTGACCTCTAGTAATTTTGTTCTGGGGCCGTTTCATAGATGACCACATTTTCGTGTCTGTGGAACGGTCCCAAGGTACAATTTGTGGACAAATTTTTTTCTGTCCTAAATAATAACGACTTAGGTCTGGAGGTTACCTTTGAAATAGATTCTATCAAGCTTTCATTTCTCGAAGTAGAGCATCCGAAAGTCATGAGTGGATCTTTGATTATACTGTTTTCAAGGAAGCCCACTGAGACGACCAAACAGTTTGTTTACACTGGAGGGAGTCATCACCCAGCTGCTTTGAAAAGGGGTTATTAACACCGGTGAGCAATTTCTGAGGGTTAGACAGAAACTGTTCCCTTGAGGACGGTTTCTTTAAGCCAGTCGTATGTTTAGTACCGTCGCCTTTCTGCCCGTGGGCTTTCCAGCTAAAGGTTAGACAGCAAGCTTTTGAATATGCGAAAAAGCAGGAACGTGTGGAATTGTTGATACTCCATAAAGAAAATAGGAAAAAAGGATGAGGGCCATGGGCCAGAATTATTGAATGTTTGATGGTACAGAGCTGATGAGAAAGAGCAATTTTGACCAGAGTTCTGGAATATTCTACAATCAGATGATGTCTCTCTGAAATATTGCCTAATATACCACTCATAACATATCGGGGTGGGAGATCTTTAAAGAGATATGCTAGTTATAAGGCATTATAAACGGCTAAGAGAGAGGAGGTCTTGGTTGAGAGGAGACCAAACGGGATGTTTAGATGTGGAGATTATTGTGTGGCCAGTCCTTTATAGAAGCAGACAAGGTCGTTTAAAGATCAAAATGGGAAAGAATATGTCTAAAGGTTTCTTTATTGTAAGTCTTGAAGGTTTGGTTTAACCTCTGTGTTTGTAATCGTAAGCTTTACTATGTTGGTAAGGACACTCGCTTAGTGCGTCGAAGAGGGTGGGGAGAAGAGAAAATCTAGGTGATGTGCGACATAGGAGGGACACAGCACGATTACCACGCCACTGTATGGGAGGTGCATGGGGGGCTAACCCTGGATGTCTCAGATTTCTTGTCTAGAGGTGATTCATCCATCACCCAGGAAGGAAAATTTGGATAATTTGATCTTAAGGAAAAGAGGCCCAGTGGATTTACGGTTGAGATCACATGTGAGCCCTGGTGGGGCCAAATGAGTCTCTTTCACGTTTTGGTATGCTATTCTTTGATCTAATGTGCTCTTCAATGTACTATGTTGTATTAGAGGAAGCGCTTTGCCTATTGTGCTATGAGATAATCATGTCTGAGTTTAGCATATACTCCTTTTTCTATATTAAATATCATAAATAGTAAGGTTGTGAGGTATTTCCCTTGTCTTGGTGATTGGCTTGTTGTGTATCTCCTATCTATTTTAACATCATGTGATTGTGGACATTTCACATAAACGTTCTTATGTCCCTGCATACATATTTTTATCTTTGCTTAATCAAACTTTCTATATATGTATTAGGTTGATCTGTATGTTAAGGGAGCGTTTGCACAGCTATCAATTATGAAATATTGTATTATATATCTTATCATGGCAAAAACTGCAAACGGGTTTGTGGATTGTATAATATAATGTAATTGATTTATATGTTTATTAGGGCCCTTACCCCTGGTTTGTGCGGTGAGGTTATCTAAAACATGCTGTACGGGGTATATGTAGAGACGCTGGGTATCTGCTTATCGTTTTGAGCTATGTATAATGAACCGCTAACGGCCCTGGGCATTGCGCAGTGTGAAATATCGCTGTGTTTTGGCATGCGCGATGGTTTTGTAGACACAGGACGGGGTGGGCGTTTTCGTATGCGTCCCCGTGCGCATGAACGACTGATGTGGAGGGCCGTGGCATCGGGCATGAGCGGGTTTTCTTGGAAGCCACGCAGCGCGAGCTACCAATCCGGACGCGACTAATTGAGGGCGCCGTGAGCTGCTGAGACTGCGCGGCAAGTATTACTGTCTCAGTGTTGAATGCTGGACTGCTCGTTATACAGGGAGGCCTTTTAGTAGCTTTACTTATACTTGGTGATACATTTAGGACATAGGTTGCTAGGTTGATATATATGTTAATAAGATGGGTTGTTATACAATTTGTTAATCTTCTGTGTGGTTATTATTTAAGAGGTCCTTTGACGGATTGGGGGATGCTCTTCCATCATGGCGGTGGGACTATCTAATGTATCTGAGAGACTGACTCCCCTGATGAACCTCCCTGATTTGGGGGATAACACGTCGGTGAGACAATATTTATTTTTTGAAAAATCTCTCTGTTGTATATACCCATTGGCCCTAATTTAGTATATACTAAGTGTTGGCCTAGGGTGTAAGACGTTATTTCTTTTTCTAATGTGGGGTCCGCCCTTATCGGGGCCCGGTGCGCACTACTCCATAATAGGCATTTTTAGGGATTAAATAGGGTTTTTGTTTTAGAGGTAGTGTACTTATTAAATCAAAGGACCAGTTTTGGGTTAAAAATTGGAAGTATCCAACTCTTGTGGGACCCTATATCGGTGCCCGGGATGATTGGTGAATAAATCCTTTTGGAAGCTAAGTATACTCCCTCTTTTTCATCTTAGATGTAATTTAATCTAGTTCTTTTAGTTAAGGGAATAGTGTGTTTATATTTAAGTTTTATACTAATTGAAATAAGCTTTGGATTATGTTTTTATATTTGGGGTTTTATAATTTTTCTGTTGATAGGCTTTTTGAGACCCTGATGTAGATATTTAAGTGCTGTAAGGTAGTTAGGATCCTTTCCATGTTGTGTGGAAGAGAAATCTATCCAGTGGGATAAATCATCTGATAAGGATTTCTATGGATAGATCCAGACATTACTCACCTAATGTCATTCTGTCTCATTCTTATCCTCAAGTGATCCTGTGGAGAAGATTGTGATTGACTCAATCCAGATTCTATTCTCGGTGTCCCGGGAGATACAGTCACCATTTATCATGTGCGAGCCAGCGTGGAGGGAATTAGATATGGGATCCTCATATATGGCACAGCCAAAGCCTTTATCAATGGAGTAACTTAAATGCCAATAGTAAATCCTTTGTCATTCGATTAAATCATGATTGGAAATGTAAACACTACAGGTGTCTATCATGAGCTTTTCTGCCTCTGGGCTGATTTTACTAGACAAAAGCTGATGAAAACATATATATAATATGAAATGTCTCTGCAATCGCCTGTGAGAAACATAGACTGATGATTGTTACAACATGTAACTTAGACTTGTAGACCAGATGAGATATGGCACATAATACAAATTAATGCTATAAATATATGTAAGTACATATACAGTATATACACATCACAGGTGAAATAATTATTGAACACCGAGTCACCAATTTTCTAAGTAAATATATTTTTAAAGATGTTATTGATATGAAATTTTCACCAGATGCTGGTACCAACCCATCCAATCCACACAGGCAGAGAAATCAAACCATAGATGTCCATAAATTATTTATGACATAAATGAGGCAATGCTGAAGTCTGGGTGAGGTGAGAAACCATGAGACAAAAAAA
The DNA here is from genome assembly GCA_025379985.1 of Phyllomedusa bahiana. Classification (NCBI taxonomy): domain Eukaryota; kingdom Metazoa; phylum Chordata; class Amphibia; order Anura; family Hylidae; genus Phyllomedusa; species Phyllomedusa bahiana. The sequence goes on along the minus strand of JAODAL010006223.1, from coordinate 114,732 downwards.
AAAACCAATTTAACCCTGGCACTGCCCCAGGTCTCCAAGGTATGCTTACATCAACCCCTTCATTGTCCTACACCAGGAATCCTTGCATTAACCTATTTTACTGCCTTCTGCACCATGGAAGACCTGATAAAAGATACCCCCAAGCCAGAAGTGTTTACTTACTGTAGTATGTGATATGATGGGTTCGTGTGATCTGGATGCTGATCTTTGGTTTATCCTATGATCTTTTTAATATAATATTATTCTATTTCTTCTGTCATTTATTTCTGTTGCTACTTTGTTATCTTTTGTGATACTATATAATGTATATACCAGGTATGATTCTATTGAATTGGGACATATTAATTCCTGTGAACAATAAAAAAATATTGTTAAAAAATCTTCTATTCATTAAAATACTCAGTTGGCTCTTAGTCTTCTGATATTTAGGATCTCTACATTGCTCTTGTCTTCAGTCTCTTTCTCTTTTGATGAAATATGGTGGTCTCCACAGCAGGTGGAGCTCATGAGCTTGGTAAGAGCGGCTGCTGACTGTATCATCAATATAACTGGATTGATACTCTGCACAGTTCTCTTCTGATTCTCCTATTCTGTTATACCAGGATAAAACACTCCAGAAGTTCATAGGAATGAGGAATATGAGGAATTACTCACTATTAAGTTATGATAAGAAGGAACAGCATGAGACTAGATGTCACTTATATACGAACTTTATAGAGAAAATTGTCACTTATGGAGCTTTTATGTTGATAATGATGATGACTAATAATACTGTAGAGTCAACTCCTCCTTGCAAAACACATGGAGAAACTAGCATTGAGACTAAACTTATGGACTGTTTAGAGTGACTCCTCCTGAGATGTTGCTGCAGGACGCTGCTGTTCTGTATCTAACTGCTCGTCACTCAGCTACTCTGTGCTGCTATGAAAATCTTCTAGAGGAACAGGGACCAGCTGAGTGAGGAGCACAGTTATCTATAGAGACAGCAGGGCCACATGGGACAGCCTACATAATGAATGCTGCTGGGGGTACTGATCTCTGACACATGGGCACACATAGTTACATGATGTAGCAATGATAAATGTGAAAGATAAAACCCGATGACTATTAGAGCACAGTAAAGTTAAGAGTCAAGTTTTTAATGCTTTTTAATGGCATTTGGTTATGAGCTAATAAAATGATAACACAGAAAGCGTAAATCACTGTTTCTGTTTTAAACTTTACTACATCCGTATTGAGCACCATACTCACAAGTGGAGCTTGTACATTGTGTTCTTAGGATGTGTAACAGCCTCTAGTCCAACAACATCCAGGGTGAAGTAAAACGATCCAAAACTTTATTGAATGAAGTTTAAAAATTCAAATCATAAACAAAAAATGAACAGAAACACGATGTGAACGCTAAACATTGTGTTCTGACACCTTTCTATCATAGCCAGCAGAAGCTCCTTTACAATTTGTAGTGCAGTCATTCTTCTGAAGAATCAGACAAGATGGAAGAGCCCTCTTCTACCTTAAACACATCAATGAGCTTTGGACTACAATCCACAATGTTCACTCTTATCTTCCTTGTACAACTTTTTTGTGAGTCACAACAACTGCATATGGGGATCACACCACAAAATCTGCCATTTTGTAGATACTTTGATATAATCATCTAGCCATCATCATTTAGCCCTTGTCAAAGTTGCTCAGATCCGTACATTTGACAATTTTTCCTGCTTTCAATACATCACCCTCAAGCCCTGACTATTTATTATCTATGTAGCTTCCTCACATGTGACTCCTGTTCACACTCACCAATGTCACATAGTCACACAGTAGATAAGATTAGAAAGAGGGCAAAGGGTCATCAAACTTCAACCTTATCGAACCTACAGTGTCGATGCAGAAGAAAAATCCCTATAAGGCAGATACTAATTGTCCCATACAAGAAGTAAAATTCCTTCCCAACTCCAATATGGCATCAGAATAATCCCTGCATCAACGTCCCAACTCCAGAATCCAGTCCCCATAACCTGTGATATTATATGTTTTAAGAAAGGCATCTAAATACTTCCTGAACTTTTTTAATGAATCGACCATCACAACCTTTGTAGCAGCGAGTTTACTGGATAATTTGAATGTTATTCACTTTTCCAGTCAGTGGGTATTAATGTTATGGCTGATTGGTCGTTTATGCCAAGAAAATAAATCATGCTCTATTCTATTAAAAAACATAGCGCAGCTGCTCTAATATCAGGTAATGAATATTGCTTGTGTAACCAGCATAGAGAGTATACAATATACACGCGAATCGACTATGCTGTTCTTGCTCTACTCTGTTTTATCCTGTATTTATATACTTAGGAAATAAAATCATATAAATCCTTGTGGCTGTGAATACCGTTATTAGGGCAATGAGGACATCACTGATAATGTTATTTAATATTTCCCCCCCAGGGGACATTTTTGAATTTCTTGCAGTCACATCCAGATCACTGATCAGTGACGAACAATTCCATGTTCCTGCTTTTCATATCTGCTCTCAGGGCCTCTCCCCACGGTGATTTCAGCTGTAATTGGAGACATTGACCAGGTGATCATCTCATATAGTTCTGTGTCCATCAGCCCAGGGAGGTGAAGATGGCTTTAAGGGAGTGTTACGTGTCTAATGCTTCTTCTCATTCATGGTGAGAGGTTCCATGTGATGATGGATCTAGGACAGTAGTAGAGTAACACGCACAATGTGGGAATAACACTTAACAACTTTTCTGTATCATATTCACCTTAGAATCTGTGGGGTTGAGAGATCATAATGACCCCAATCTCCAGATCTCATCACTGTATGTCCCAGGAAGGATGACAGTCGCCATCTCATGTCAAGACCCAGTAGTTTTAGATAACAGCAACTTACCACTGGTCACAACAGAAACCAGGACAACGTCCCAACACTTGCTTATCTTTGGTACAAAGCAACTGACCTAAAGGAGTCCCAGAACGGTTCACTGGATCGGATCTATTCTCCTGACTTACATATTACCTTCAGAGGAATCAGTGATGACGATGTAGCAGATTATCACCTGTCAGCAGGGCTGCACAGTATCTCTCAAACAGTGATTAAGATGCCGCACAAATAAACCTCCGTCCTCTTTGATGAACACGATATATATCTAACTTTGCAGGTGATCATTCTATAGGATTTCTCTTATGTTGTGTGATCATTTCCATGATGCTTTTCTGCCCCCGGCTGATACCAGACAATATAGCTGGACACTAGGGGAATAGAGAGGATAATATGAAAATGTCCCTTTATCCCTTGTGAGGGATATAGACTGTGATGGAAGATCAGTAGAACATTATTTCTACAGAGAAGCGCTTGTACTTTATTACAGGATTTCACCAGAAGCTTCTTTTGTTGTTCAGAGGACATTATAACTTGAATCTGAGCTATAAATCCAATACAGCGGCGGAATAATATCGGGGTCATCTAATTCTCATGTTACAATCCCACATGAGCCCTTGAATCGTCCCCTGTACTATCCAGTCAGTATCTTATCCTTGTTTCCAGGCTTTTTTTGTCCTGGATCATGAGATATTTCCTCATTGCTGGATCATCAGGAATAATATCTGAGATATGTCAGTTATATATGCGACTTTTATTCTATTCCTCAGTCCTGGGAAGTACAGTCACTTCTTATAGGGAGCCTAACTTAACAATATAAAGACATGAACCAGTTTACTCCAAGACATCTGAAAAGGGATGGAGATATGAAAATAGTCCTGATCCAAAAACCATCCTAGTGTTTTTTATTAACAGCACCTATGCAGACTCTAGGGTGTGTTCACATGACCTGTGCTGAGCCTATCCATCCGGCACCATCTCACCCCACATGCTGCTCCCCAATAAAGACTATGAGACCTTAGCTTGGATGTATGGCCACAGCAAGCCATATTTTATTAACATAACATTTCCGATACACAAACATTATACACGAATGAGTTTAGACCCCCTATACCATCTCGACCGGTTAACACTTGGGGTGAGACGGTCCTTGGAGTTACCTTATCCCACCCGAACAAGCCTGTGCGGACCATTACTCCAAACAGTTGTCTTACCCTCAGACATCACAACAAGCCCAAGGGCACCACACCACCTCAGGTGGTTCAACCACTAGTTCCCTGTACAAGGATCATGCCTGCGGCAGCCCCAAATACTTCGCCAGACCATATATACACAATAGTTACCCCCCCCCACCACCGGATCCAATTCCCAATTTAGGGACAAGCGGAAACCTGGACTCCCCCACAATATTCACTGACTCCAAGGGGACCCCTATACCGCCAGCCAGCTGCGTCCCCAGCACTCCTACCGAGGCCTACGCCGTAACAGCACCTCAAAACCTTCCACACAACCTTCATCTTCTCGGCCACCACCAAAAACAATAGGGAGGGAGGGGTGGGACTCACTAGATTTTACTCTGCGACAGGAATGCTCCCAGGATGCGGCGCGGGGGCGGAGGTTATATATCCCCGCCCTCCCTTCGCGCGTCACGCACTTACGACGTCAAGCGAGCGCACTCAGCGCGTCCAAAACAATCATGTGCTGCGCGCTGTGCGCCAAAAGTCCCTGTGCGCCAAACTTCCCCTACAACTGCCGGACAGCCGGCGCGCTCAAGGTCTGTGGGGCCTCCATCCAGGGCTGCGCCCCACGTCCCGACCCCCGCTGCTTGACAAGTGCCAACAGTACGGTCGGTTTTATCCCAAGCACAGTTTCTGTATGAAAAACCGGACGGCAGATTGTGCTTGTTGAACTGTTTGCCGGGCAGACCCCGGGCAGAAAAACCAATCAGACAGAAAAAAAAACCCGTTGCAGTGGGCCCACACCCACTGTATCATACTGTGCACATACCTGCCTAAGGCTCCCACGTTTTCCATTAGAGCACAATTGTGCTCATTTGCGGTCGGTTTTTTCAGGCGGGTCTGAAAAACTGCAAACCGGCTGGAAAAACTGGATGAAAACCCGGTGCAGTGGGGGACATGCCCTTATGGGTCTCCAGGATAAAAACAACATTGTGTGTTGTCTGATTCATCTGTTTCATGTCTCCTCCTTAATCTAGAAGAAACGTTTGAGAAGGACATCAAGGAAGCTGTCACAGTCCTTTAATCATCAAGGACAGTTATGAGCGGCTGAATCTTGAGAACTTGAAGAAGGCACAACATTTATGGAGTGACTGGACATGATAACATAATAACCTGCTCATATCTAATACATAACTCCATCCTGAACCCCTCCTCCAGGATATTCACTGACATATCTGGACAATATGGGAACAGTCAATGTTACAGAGTAATAACTGCATACTTAGTTATTGTATTAAGTGCTGAGCATTTTCCACAATAGCAAAAAGATTATTCAGCAACTGTATAGTCAATTCCCATGGCAGTCAGTGCACTGTATTAAACCTTTCTTTTATTTCATCCTTTACAAAGTTTCGGCTAGCAGTTTGTTTAGATGCCATATCTGTCTTTTTAAAAGATGAAATAAAAGCAAAGTTTTAATATAGCACTGACTGCTGGGATTACTATTTTGATTCCTCGATAATCACTTTTGCTATCAAGTTTTTCAAGGCCGGGTGGGGTGGAGCTGATATTCGTCTGTCCTGTGCAATGTGTTTTGAGACTTCTAACCTCCAGCAAGCAGATTGTAAGAAGGAAGATCATTGCCTAAAACTGGAAGCAGCGTCATATACATGTGATATATCCTGGAGGATTTGTATATTTCCGTTTTACATAATTCTCTCAGACTATTTCCCTGGATGATTTTCATGGATATAAATAAGACATGAATAGTGTTGACGCGGATTGCGTTTGGCATTCGACATCCGGTCGATGGTCGAGAGTCTCGGCCTATCATCGACAAGATATTCGATAGTGAGCAGTCGATTATGAGCGATGACCATTAAAGTCTATGGAGAGCAACAACACCCTTCATTCTATACACCAACAGGGATGGAAGAAGCGGGAACTAACATCACAACCAGTCATATGGATACGTGCTACATCTTAGTGCAACACTCTTAGGTGTTATAAAAAGCAACGGGAAAAAAAAACACACCATTCACGTATCCCTGGTCTTTGTACAAACAGCATGATCCCTTAAACCTGCCATCACCCAAAATTAAAAAGTGCCAGAAGGCAGTATGATTTTGAACCTTCATCTTACTTGAACTGGACATTGAATATCCATGTCCTGGAACGCCAGGCATGAGCCCCAAACCCTGCTGACCCCAGATTCAAAAAGTGCCCGGAAAAAAAGGAGTCTTTTCAACCACCTATTTTGTTTCATGGACGTTGACTATTCACGGTGTCCTGGGCCACAGCATGAGCCCACAAACCTGCATGGACCCCACATTAAAAAGTGCCGGAAAAAGGAGGTTACCAAACCACCATTTTTGTTGAACTGTACATTGTCTATATCTGTCCTGTACCGCAGAATGACCATTAAACCTGGGTGTTCTCTGACCCGCAGATTCAAAAGTGCGGGGAAAAGAGTCTTTCAACCACCATTTTAAGTTTCTCACGGACATTGACTTATACCTGTCCTGGGCCACATTATGAGCCCCAATACCTGCATGACCCCCAGATTCAAAAGTGCACGGAAAAAGGAAGTCTTTCAAACCACCATTTTAGTTTCCCTGGTCATATACTGTCCCTTTCCTGGGCCTACAGCATGAGCCCCAAACCTGCATGACACCAGATTAAAAAGTGCTGGAAAAAGGAGTCTGTCATCACACCATTTTTAGTTTTTTAGAATGGACATTGACTATACATGTCTGGGCCCACAGTTGAGCCCCAAACCTGCATTGACCCCCACGCATTTAAAAAGTGCGGGAAAAAAGGTTTGTTCTTGCAACCACCATTTTAGTTTCACTGGACATTGACTATACCTGTCCTGGGCCACAGCATGAGCCCCAAAACTGCATGACCCAGATTTAAAAAGTGCCAGAAAAATGGAGCTCTTTCAATCACCATTTTATTTAACTGGTAGACATTAAACTATATCTGTCTCTGTGACCGCAGGAAAGGACCATTAAACATGTCTGACCCACAGATTCAAAAGTGCCAGGAAAACGGAGTCTTTCAAACCACCAATTTAGTTTCACTGACATATACTGTCCCTGTCCTGGGTAGCGCTTGCCGCTCCATATGAGTGCGGACCATTGAGCTTCACTTGGTAATACTGGTCGGTTAACGCTCCGGTTCACCCCGGTGCCGTTTTATTCGGCATTCTTTCTTATTATTACTCAAGTACTGGAGGAAAGTGTCTCTGTACTGTGTTCTCTGTCCGTGTCCATACTTCCATTGTCCTCTGAGATTAACCCTACATATGGTCAAGTTTCCTGTACCTCCCTTGTACAATTCGAGGAAAAATTTTTTACCAGCTTTTTTTGTATATGCAAGTTTTTTTGTAGTTTAATTCTAGAAAAACACATTTTTAAAATAGGATGGATCCATACCATGTCTTTGTTTCTCTTTTTTTAATTGTATTTAAATGGGATTGTCTCAATACAGGGAATTGTTAGCTATGTTAATAGATCTTGCCAAAACAAGTTCATTTTTGCAATATGTGTCCATTTAAACAGTGTCCTTAACCTTTTACTGTTTCTGACTGCACCATCACCCTTGAGCTCATCTCATTGAAATTGTTGAAGAAAATGTTGTTAGAAACAAACATTTTTTTTTTAATTAGGACTGTTGTATAGCTGCATTTCAAAGCAAAAAGCCCCAAAAATTTCAATGGCATGACCCTTGAGCCACTTTGCACAAATTGTGAGAAAAAATGTCTGTTAGAAACACATTTTTTTTTTATATAGGACCTGTAGTATTGATGGATTTCAAAGCAAAATGCCCACCAAAAATTCCAAAGCATGGACCCTTGAGGGCCACTTTGGACAATTGTGACAGAACAAAATGTCTGTTAGAAACATCATTTTTTTCTATAATAGGACCTGTAGTATTGCTGATTTCAAAGCAAGCATGACCCAAAAATTATTAAAAATTGTTTAAAAATGGTGAGGGGAGAAATGCCACTTAGAAAGCCTCATTTCTTGTTCCAGAAGGACCATGATTATTGGCTGTTTCTCACTGCTACATGACCCAAAAAATTATAAATATAACTTCTCAGCCTTATTAAAAATTGTGAGGGTGAGAAATGCCCACTTAGAAGCCACATTTCTGTTCCACATTGGGCCTATGATTTTGGCTGTATTCTCAGTACATGGACACAAAAAAAATTATGAATATGACTTCATAAGCCAACTATTAAAAATTGGTGAGGGAGAAATAGAAATGCCACTTTAGAAGCCAACTTTTCTGTTCAAGAGGACCATGATTATTGCTGTATCTCACCAGCTACATGACCCATAAAATTAATAAATATTGACTTCTCAGCCACTATTAAAAATTGTGAGGAGTAAATGCCACTAAAAGCCACATTTCTGTTCCATAAAGGACATGATTTTTTGCTGTATCTCATCAGCTACATGACCCCAAAAAATTATAAATATGATTCTCAGCCATCTATTAAAAATTGTGAGGGAGGAAATGCCACTTTAAAAAAGCTACATTTCTGTTCCAAAAGGACCTTACTTATAGCTGTAACTCACTCAGCAACATTCGACCTCACAAAACTATTGGACAATGACGGAAAAATTCTAAGATAAAGTGAGTAAATGGATTACGGTGTTGTCATGAAACCTTGCTGTCTTTTTACAGTCTCCTCACAGCCTAAACCAGCAAAATGAAATGTATTGGGGGAAAAGAGAATAAAAATTTGCAGTAAGAAATGATCATTTTAAATTCATTTTTCAAAGAGGACCATTTCTGTTTGAAGTGGAAAATGTGAAGTTAGACGGCATACTAATGCAGTGACCTCTGCAATTGGCGGCCACAACCTCATCAGAGAATCCATGCCTGATTCATCTTGATGAAAGTTCAAACGATCAACATTATCTGTGGTAAAGCCGGATGCGTTTGTCTGTAAAGGACTTCCTCAGCTGTGCTGAACGGTTGCCGCTCAGATATGACCGTGGCTGCTGGGCAGGACAACACCTCTATGGGCGTGACGAGCCAGTCGGGCCTTTCGTCCATTTTGGGATACCAGAAGTCTATTTGGCTCCGGAACACATACAAAACATCGGTGTTGAAGCCGCAGTTAGTAGTGCAACCATGTTCTTAAGCTGGTCTCTGTGTGTTGGATGTGTGTCCTGCATGCATGCCGGTTGGGTGAGGTGGTAAACAAAGATTGCCAGGAAGTCACCCATTAGGCTTCTTGCCACCTGCCTGCTGCTGCCGCTACGCCTACTTGGCCACTCTACTGCTGTCACGTCGCTGATGTTGTTCCCACCATGAACATTTGGGGAACCGTGAAGGCAGACGGCAACAGATGTCTCCAGTTTATCAAATCAGCAAGGGAGGCAAGGTCTACCATTTCCTGCATTTTACTCTCTATTTGGGTGGGTGGAAGGAAAGGGCTGTGTTTTGTTTTTTGTACCGTGAGATCCAGGAGGGTGGGGGGGCCACCAGTAACTGTTGGTTCATTTTGGATGGCCTTAATGCGTGAGGATCATGTTGGAAGAAATGGAGCATCCAAGCACTTATGTGAGAGATGGAGCCTTGATTTCCTAAGCCTCTGGGACGAGGGGCACTAGCAAACTGATCTTCCTCATCTTCCTCCTCCGCCTCAAATTCGCGCCAACCTCTTTCAAGGCAGGGGACGTCCGGTAACATCGGCATGGATGTCTTGGAATACCTCCTCCTCTCCTCCGCTGCCTCCGGCACAGTTTCAACACAGCCCTGACTTGCCTCAGATGATACACTGAGAGCTGATGCGCCCACGCTTTGCACTAGCTCTGTACCCGAACCACTGCCTAATGAAGACCGATGAAATTGTAAAACTGTCGGGCCTTGTGGATTTGACGGAGAGAAAGGCTCCGTGTCCGCATCTGTGTCCGTCTCCTCCTCCGTCGCTGGCGGGACCTGTTGTTTCAGAGTGTCCAACGATCGTTCCAGAACTAAGATCACCACAATGCTCATGCTGACAAGGGCATTGTCCGCACTGACCATTTTGGTGGCTTCTTCAAAACTGGCAAGGATGGTGCAGAGCTCTTTCACCTGCCTCCACTCTCGGTGGCTCAACACCCCGAGGTCCGCACCGCTGCTTGTCAGGCCATGTGTCACTTCGTACTGCGTAATGGCATTGCGCTGCTGCCACAATCGCTGGAGCATGTGGAGGGTGGAATTCCAGCGTGTTGCCACGTCAACAATGAGACGGTTGACGGGGAGGCCGAGCTGACGCTGCAACGCAGCCAGGCGGGACGAAGCAGGGTGCGAACGGCGGAAGTGCGAACTTAGACTTCGAGCCTTCCTCAGCAGGCAGTCCAGACCCGGGTAGCTCTTTAGAAATTTCTGGACGACAAGGTTCATGACATGTGCCAGGCAAGGGATGTGCTCCAGCCTACCGATCTTAAGGGCGGCCAGCAGATTTCGCCCGTTATCGCACCAACTTGCCAGGCACACGGTTCTTGGCACCCAGCCCGCGCTCGGTCTCGTTGCGGAGAGCCGTCCACAGCTCCTGACCCGTGTGTGGACGGTCTCCAAGACAGATTAATTTCAACACGGCCTGGTTTCTCTGGACACGTGATTCCACCAGAGGACCCTGCACCATCCCTGCGGTTTTGAAGAGCGTGCGCCGAGCCTGAGAGCCACCGTCACCCCCAGAGACATCCACCCAGCTCACCAGTGAGCTGTCACAGAGATATAGCGGCCTTGGCCGTGCTTACTAGTCCATGTGTCGGTGGTAGATGGACTTTTCCGGCCACAGATGCAGACAACGCGCTTGAAATTTTAGATGACACGTGGCTGGCCAGGGCAGGGACGGCTTTTCTGGCCTCGGCATCTGGTATTGGGGGCAGGCAAGGGCCATGACGTGGCGGAACCCATCTGTGTCCACCAGACGGAAAGGCAACATTTCCAAGGCCAAAAGCCGGGCAATGCCGACATTCAGGCTTTTGGCTTTGGGAGGGTTTTTCGGTTTAAACTTTTTCTTCGCTCCCAAACCTGGAGGACAAAAGGGCTGGCTGCTAGACTGGTCGCTTACGGCGTGCAGGTCATCAAACTGGCGGAGGAGAAGGGGTAGGATGGGTTCGGGTGGTCTGGGGGTACTCGGGCGACGGGGAGGCTGAAGGGGAGCTGCCCCCTGATCATGACTCTGAGAGACAGGGGCACTGAGGAACGTTTTGGTGGTGGCGGGGGAGAGGGGAGGGGGCGGAGAAAAGGGGGGTTCCCCTGGTTGGAGGCCCGGCGTCGGTGGGGGCCTTTTTCCCAAATTTTTGCCTCCATTTCACTCATGCATTCGCTGCATGGACTAACATGTTGGTGGGGTTAACCACCTAAGGTTCTTCCTCTTCTTACGTTTACGGAAAAGGGGGCCGGCATATGACATCGCGGGGTGAATCAGAGGCTTGCTCAAGAAGGCCCAGGCTTGAGGGTCCTGGCCCTTTTTAAAGGGGCGATAACGGGGAGGGGGGTTTGCGCTGACCGTGGCTGGCGGAATCATATCACACTTCTGGACCGCCCTCTCCCTTTTTTGAGGCGGAACCCGTACTGACACTACCCCATTGTTTTTCCCCCGTCCAGGATGAAGCGCTCGCAACAAATTCTGCGAAAAGACCACGTTGGATCCGCAATGTCGCATCATCATCATCAAAACAGTTGATTCGTCGTCCTGACATTCGCATCCAGAGTCGGCTACAAACAAGAGGGACCAAAAGGGTTTGCCGACCGCCTGGGGTTTTTGCTGATTGACCGGCTTCCTTCTCCCCCTCTATGGCATGATAACTGGCGTCAGAGCAGAGAAAATCATCCTCTTTGGGCCTCTTTACTTTTTAAAATCCTTTTGACCCCAACCGCATTTTTTCATCAAAAAGGGCTCAAAAATGATTATCCACAGTGGTGGGGACCATTTACATTTTTTCGCTTCATGTTGGACGGACGGAAACTGATACGACATTTGTGGCCGGGCGGGAGACAGGAGGTAAGACGCTGGGTGCAGGGTTTCATTAACCACTAAAGGGAAAATTTTCGACCTTTTGTTTTCTGAGATTCCAGGGGCCCCGACCCAGCATGACAGGCCTGATGCCTCAACGACATCCCCTGGCATGCTGTTGTCCCAGCAAATGGAAGGAGCACTTTTTCTCATACCTTACCTCCGCCCACCCCCCTCTTTGCTCGCTTACCACCCGAAATTCGCTCCAGTTCAAAATATAAAAATTTGAAAGGGGTGGAAGATTTTGGGAAAATCTTTTATTAAAAGAGGCAAATCACAGCTATTCTCAATCCCTCAAATCAAAACAAAATTGCTGTTTTTAAATTTTTAAATGCAAAGTAATTTTATCAACAAAGCTGGCCTGCACCCAAATGAAAAAACACTATCTGAAATTTTTCGGATAATAAAAGGTATTTTTTTGGGACCTTTCAATTTACCTTGGACTACAAAATTGCTGTTTTCAATTTAATGCAAGGGGTCAAAAACAAACTGGGCTGGGGAAAATAAAAAAACGACGAATGTATTCGGGTAAAAAAAGTATTTTTTTGGGACCTTCAATTTACCTGTGGGGACTACAAAATTGCGTATTCACATTTAAATCCCAAAGGTGCCTAATGAAAAAACTGATGGGGAAAGTGAAAAAACACGATCGAATTTTTCGGAAAAAAAGGTTTTTTTTGGCACCTATAAATTTTCACCTTTGGGACTACAAAATTCTGTATTCAAATTTTAAGTAAAGGGTGCCTCAATGAAAAAAGCTTAGTGCGCAAAGTGAAAAAACACGTATCTTAATTATTCGGATAAAAAAGGCATTTTGGCCCCTTTCAATTACCTGGGTACTACAAATTGCTGTATTCACTTTAAGTGCAGGTGCCTCAATGAAAAAAGTTTTAGGCCCAAAAGGGAAAAAAACAGAAACTGTAATGTATTCGGATAAAAAAGGTATTTTTTTGGCACCTTTCAAACGCCTGTGGTGAACAAAATTGCTGTATTTCCATTAAGGAAAGGTGCCCAATGAACAAACTGTGTGCGAAAAAAGTAAAAAACCACGTATCGTAAGTATTCGGAAATAAAAGGTTTTTTGGGGGCCCCTATCAACCTGTGCTGATAAAAAATTTGCGGGTTCAAATTTAACTGAAAGGTGGTTTTAAATCAACAAAGCGGAAGGGCAAAATTTGAAAAAGAAACCTATCAAAATGATATGAAATAAAATTGGAGTTTTCACCAAACAAAGAGCCCTGCAGTTACTAAAAAAGATGTTATCCTAATAAGTTCAGGCTCCCCAAATTTAAACGGGAAATTTTTTCATAGAAAATTTTAATAAAAAGAAATTGCAGTGCAATGTCACACAAAAGTCTTGGGAAACTTTATCCAGACTTTATAGAGCTTGTCTGTTTTCCCGCCCCGGGGCCCCCCCCCCCCCCCGCTCCCCTCCTGACTTTCAGGGGTAGATGCCCTTTAAAATTCTCTCCCCAAACTACAAAAAATTTCCAATCTCTGATCTAATAAGTTGTAAGGACACAGCTAACATAAGCTTTCTCTATGAAGAAAAAAAAATTCGCTGAGGCGGGTTTGGAAAAAGGCAGAGCGCCGTCCTACTGCTATGAGTCGCTGAAACACGATCAAAACGGGAAGGGCTGTTCTTTTTAAAAACGAGGTCATGTGATTTTTCCAGCCAATCGCACCATAACATCCCAGTCATGACTCGCACACACATCCACTCTGCTCTATTCGAAAGGATTTGGGGGCCCCCAAAATTGACGGGAAGCGCGAAAAGGGCCGATTTTAAATAGATGATGCACAATTTTAACCAAAATTTTATCGCATGACTAAAAATTTCGATCAACATAAAAACTTCCCATTTAACTTTGTCAAAAAAAACGCTCAACACTATTTGGGGCAAAAAAAAGGTTTTACAAATACAGTCTGTTCTGATTTTGCTTCATTTCAGAGTTGAGCATTTTCTTGACTACTGCTTGTTTAAAAGGGTTTTCCTGGTTATCGCCACCCCCTTGCCTAGCAGCCCTGGTAAAGAGGTGACCCAATCCATGCTTTTTTCTTTCAGAGCACAGGAGCTTGTTTGTCCTTCTTATTGACAAATATAAACCCTTTAGAGCTCTGTAGCCCTGTGCCCTGCTGTTAAAACCCCTCTATCACCAATATCCCTCTAACAGGTTTGGCTAGTAAAAGAGGGCTGAAGTATCAATCATTACCATAAAGCTCCTGACATCATAAACAGAAAATAAGAGACTGAAGCTGGCTGTGAAGAGCAGATGGGAAAACCACTTTAATATTCTTGTATGTTGTCAAAATAAATGTGCCTTTAAAACACCAACACATATTGAGGCATATTTATTATGGCCAGTGCGTCAGAATTATGTCTTGCAATGTGCCTGGACTGTGGTCCAAATGCCATTTGCCATATTAATTATCTGTTTTAGACATATTTTGCAAGATATTATGTAGAAATAGTGTACTGTAGCTTTGTACATGCCAAATTTACTAATAGCATTAGCCAGTCTTAGCTGCATAAAAGTGGCCTAATGTGTGCCACTCAAGAGGTGGTATAAAAAGTAGTATTGTGCTGACATGCACCAAAAATGTACCAAATTAATACAAAAGCTTCGGTGATATATTTGGTGCATCTTTAGCTAAACTCCTTTAGCTTTAGAGCATCTTTCTATAAGCCAACATTAATAAATTAACAACTCTGCCCTATTGTGCACAAACTGTACACAGTGGGCTACACAGTGCCTACTATATTAATAGGGACATAGTTAAATATAATTTTATTTACTTATATAGCATTAACATTTTCTGCCACATTGTGCTGAGATTGTCATCACTCACATTGGCGCTTACTATTTAAGTTTCATTGTGTTTTCTGGATTATGCAAGAAAACCCACAAAACCATGAAGAGAACATACAAATTCCATGCAGAAAACGCCCTTAGTTGAATTCAAATTTAGGACCACAGCATTACTGATCAGACTTTTAGCGTCTTTCACTCTAGCACTTCCTCCTCTTCTCACCCTCTATCTGTTGGTGTCCATCAGGGTCAGTCCTGGGTCCTCTACTTTTCTCTATCACCCTTGGGCGGGCAGTTATAGCATCACATGGCTTACAGTACCACCTGTATGCTGATCACACCCAACTTTACATCTCTTTTCCAGATGTTAATTCTGCTCTCAAAGATCCCAGACTGTCTATCGTCCCTACTCTCCTTCTTCTGCTAAAACTGAATGTGGATAAAACTGAATTCACCAGCTTCCCACTGTCCCACTCTATTCCCCCAATTGATCTATCCATCACAGTCAATGGCTCTACACTGTCACTGTCCTGCAAGTCTGCTGCCTTGGGATCACCTTTGACGACTCTGTATCTTTCAAGCCACAGTCCAAGCCCTTATCTCTGTCTGCCACCTCCACCTTAAAAATCGGTGATGCAAACTCATTTATTCATGAAATATCCAAGCTCCAGTTAGGAAGACATTTTGGTGACGCAATAAACAATTGACATTTCGGTCAAATTGACCTTAATCATGTATATCACAAGGTCTGTTTAAAGAAAATATGTATATGCGGCCGCAGCCGAATAAAGAAGGAGCCGAAAGGTCTTCCTAACTGGGGCTTGGATATTTCATGAATTAATGAGTTTGCATCACTGAAAATTGAGAATGCCATTGATAATTATTACACGACTGATTCAAAATTTTGGTCAACTGGCACCCATATATACTGACTTCCCTCTGAGTGACACTCCTACATGAGTATTGTCTCCACCTGAAAAATATCTCTCAAATCCACTCATTCCCTAACTTTGATACTATAAAAATGGTGATCCATGTTTGGTGTTATGTTACGTACGTAGCCCCCCTCGAATGTACAGCGCCCTGGTATTAATGGCGCTTTAAAATAAATAATAATAATAATCATGACTGGCTAACCACCAAACCATTGTCCTGTCCATAATAATTCCCCATAATTATTTTAAGTAAGTTAAAAAAATGTTCTTTTTAAGAAATACCTTGTCCATATGTACAGTGAAGTCATGTGGATGGAGAACTTGAAGGCTAACCCCAATATACAGAATGGAAAACCACACTGTAAAAGTTGTGTTTAATATGGCGGACCCAACATATTCATGCATTACAAGGATGCCCATGAATTCCCTTGTTGGTAACAACCCATCCGAAATTTTGCGGGTTTTTTGAAACATCAATATGTTCATTGACTGAAAAAACGAACTGTAGAGACCCCTCTCATTCCCCAATGGACCAACAAGCATGAATAGGCCCCGGAACACCCCTTTAACTTTTTACCAATATAGTGTCTGTCCACATTTTACTGCAGATTTTCACGGTGTAAATCAAGAATAATGTAAACTGTGAATAATGATTAGATCCACATTTATGCCAGATGCTTCTGGAAACAGTCAACCTGTTCATTGACTGACACAACTTGAAGCTCTAGAAGATCACATTAAATCTAGTGTATTTGTGTGTGTAAGGAAGAGGGGTATGTTTCTCTTCATCAGACTTCTGTGCCTATCATACAGCCCATGACACGAATTCCCGGTAACAGCCCATCACTGGGAGTTAGAGGAGCTGAACTAGTGCCAGATCCTATTTGAAACGAGGTTGTCTCTATTACACAACATAGCTTAAGTTCATTTTATTTTGTTCCGTTAAATAATAATGTTAACTGCATCGCAGATGATTTACATAAAAAGCTGAAACTTGGGTCTTCATTTATTCCTACTAGACAGCAATTCATTTGGTTTGCAGATTGTATTCATGTCTCGTTTCTGTGGCTTCTTATCTTTTCAGAGTTATTTATATCAGAATGGCAGTGTTGACTGTGAGATAAAATGCAGTCTTGTTTTAATAGGCTAAGTCATGTTCCTCCTAGGGTTGCTGATGAACATGATCACTGTCCATTAGCTTTGCGCCTTGATCTCTGGTTTATATCGTTCTATGATTCATACAGCAAATTTGCGTTACTTTTGAGGAGTCATATTGTTAATTGATATGTAAAGCCAGCTTTTAGTATGGCTCTTGCCACAGGGAGACTTGATCTACCCATGGTTGGCATACCATGTGAGCTTATGTAGGCATCCTCATAGAACGGAGATAATTAAATGTATTAAAGTCATAAGTGACATGGGGTTATATTTTTTCAGAATAAATTTGCTCTAATATAATGCAGTGAATTTCAACTATTAATTTTAATGTTTGTTTGCCCATTTCAGTTCCACTTGAGGTTTTCGAAAGATGAAAAGCACAGCAAGCACTCAAAGAAAGGTAAAGGAAAAGTTAATTCCAAGGACAAAGAGATAGATCGAAACAAGAAGAATGAAGAGCAGACAAAAACAGATGATACAGTAGACATACATGGAAAGCACCAGACAGATGGAAATATCTTACAAAATAGTGATGGTCTTCAGGAGGACATAGCAACACAACAAAAGAATGAAGAGGTTGACGAAGCCCCAATTTTGCTTAATGCAAATTCTTCTCTGTTCGTGGAAGAGACAGCGGAAAGCATAAAAGATGAAGAATTGGGCTGCACTGATGGGACTAAGAGTATGAAAGTAGAGTCATTTGATGAAAAGGTTGTAGATGATGGAAAGAACGATCCTGCTGATGGTGATGCAGATACCCAACTGATGGAAAATCTCCAAGTTGAGGACACAAAATAGGATCAGTGACCTGCTACAGGACTTTCAAAGCACTTTGACAATGATGATGTACATCCAGAATATTACGCTTAAGTTCTTTCTGTAGTAATACATCCGGAAGAATTAATGAGCCTGTGGTTACAGGAAGTGAGAGAGAAATTAACTTTCTTGGCAGCCATAAGCAAACATCTTAGGTGCTTATTAAATCCCACCATGTAGTCAAGATAAAAGGTTTTTTTCTTAAATAGTTAAATAATAGAAACAGCAGATAGAGCAGAACTAAACTATCAAGAAAGTATGGGATACACCCAAGTGAGATAGACATTATCAAAAGGGGTATAGTGTCCTTGTACAACTGTACAAATTCTGCAAATGCCATTTACACTGCTGAGATACAATTGTAACTTTACTGAGGATTTTGAGGGTGGTAGTGGAGCAAAGCTGGGACTTATTTATGAAACAATCCCCAGAACATAGTTATCCCGTAGGAGTCCCCATTATCTTAAAAGGTAAAGCAATATGGAGGAGCCTAAAAAACAAACAAAAAAAAACTAAAAAATGTAATGTTTCCCGCTTCATCACATCTTAAATATATTTATATAGATATATAAATGCTTAAATTATCTGCACAGGTAAGATTCAAAACTGTTTTGTATGCAGCGTTTTGCATATAGTTGCACTTCATATTATTTTGATATAGTTTTGTTTACTGTTTTGTACAAAGAAATATTCTGTATTGAAAAGATTTAGCTATCAGATATACCGAAAACTGGTAATTATTGTTACTTGCAGCCTTACAGCACATACTGTGTTTATTCTTTGTGGGTGGACTTTGTTATAATTAAAGCTTCAAATGACATTTCCCAACAAGCAAAAAAAAAAATAGCCTTTTATTATCTGTCTCAATTATTGCTTAATCCAAACTCATGATAAACAAGTAAAATTACAAATGGAAAAACTTGGACCAATGTGATTTTTAAAATGTTTTTAAATATTTTTTATGGGACCTAGATATACTTACTAATAGCTATACGTACCAGCATAACGGGAACTAGTCAGATGTGTTATTCTGCCGAAACCACGGACAGTGAAAAACTGTAGTAAACTGTATTAATGTGTATTTTACTGTGAAACACTACAGCGTTTCAGAGAAAATACACTGTGCCAGTGAGCCAGGCTCAGAGATAGGTGCATTGGCTCAGAGGAGTCCAGTGTGCGGATTGACATTTCTCTCCATTGTTTACTTATATTGCTAAATTGAGCTGGTCCCATGCCGACTCTGGCTTGTGGTAAAACACACTTTATTGTATTGAGGTTGCCTATGGCTACATCATGCTGCCCATAGTTCAGGTAACTCGCAGGTTTCCTTAAAGAGATACTACATATAATCTGGTACACTGTGTAAGGCTACGTTCACACGGCATAATTGCGGGGCGTAATTACGGCCCGCAATTACGCCGGGACTACGGGAGCTCGCGCCGACTCCCGCAGGCCGGGGGGTTGCAGCCATTGACATGCATTACTCGCGGCGCGTATTTGCCACTAGTAATTGACATGTCACTTATCTCCTCCCGCAGCGTATTGTGCGAGTGGGGAGAGGAGGCGTAACATAGTTCTCTATGAGAACTGTGGATTACCGTAATGACTGGGACGTTTCTCGCCCCGTATTGAGCGCAGTACGGCGCGAAATATGGGCCGAAATACATCCCAATTTTCCCCGTGTGAACATAGCCTTAGGCCATGTTCACACGGCTTAAAAGTGAATGTATTTCAGTCCGTAATTACGCGCCGGAGTGCGCAAATTACGGGCTGAAAACGTCCCAGTCATTACGGTAATCCACAGTTCTCATAGAGAACTATGGATTACGTCTCCTCTCCCTGCTTGGCGAATACGTCGAGGGGGGAAATAATTGACATGTGAATTACTAGCGGCGTATACACGGTAATGCAAGTCTATGGGCCGGCGAAGTGCCGGCCCCCCGCTCCCGCCCCACCCCCGGCCACACGGCGTAATTGCGGGGCGTAATTACACCCGCAGTTAAGCCGTGTGAACATAGCCTTAGGGTACAGGTTTGCGGGGGGCATGACACAGCTACTCAAAGAACTCCAATGAGACACTTTTTTGTGATGCATCCCTTCAATCCCAGAGCCAGATATAACACACTATATCACATTTGTCTGGAGTGATCTTTTGGAATAAAAAAAATAGCGGTGGATTTGGTCTGCTGTTTATGGTCATTAACACTTCACAGTATAAAAGGAGCTCAAACATGAATACATTGTAATACATAAATCTAAAATACATTTTGTTTTGCTTTGCTTGGAAAACATCCAAACACACCAACATTATTTTAATATATAAAGGCATTTATAGACAAGAAAAGCAGCTGGGAAACAATAAAATTACTCCATATATATAACCAATATAATTTCTTGTATATAGAAATATGTTCAGTATGGAACACAGACACATTGCCAGATGTGCCCTGGAAAGAGGACCACATTTTTTTACTTAGGGAAAAAAAAATCATTTAACCATGTAGATAGATAGACTCAATGTTAGATGTCACAGGCCGGGGCCACCTCATTATATATTTTCATCTTCTTAGTGAATTCAGTTGTAGAATTAAGATTCTATGATTTGTATAATAATTTACTTTAAAATTTCTAAAATTGCATTATGGATTGATGTAAAGCAAAGGACTTATGTGAAGGCTGGTGTCAAAAAACATGATATGTATGATGTTCCTAGTGTTATTCTTTCCCCAGTTTTGGGGGATTAAAAAAAAAAAAAGAAGAATTTCTTTTCTATAAACGGAAGCTTTACCTAAAAGGCAAGTTAAAAGAAATTGCACAAACAGTATTAGGCAATCACAAGGAATTTGGTAGGAATTTATTATTTTAAAGCGGAAATATTGGGAGAGTTTACTCAGAAAAAGGCACCAGAATTCTGGCACAGTTGGAAAAGAGTGCCATGCATGGGATGTGCCAAACTTGTTTTAAAAAGTGTTTAACAAAAATGATTGTGTCTGAGCGGAGTCATAGAATGTGCCAGTTGTATTAACAGCATAAGCCAACCAAGAGGTGCTGTAAGAAAGAGGTGTCTAACATGTTTAGCAAAATATGGCAAATTTATCATACCACATGCACCATTATGACTAATTTGTTACAATTTCTGCCTGTCTGGTCTTGCTTTACCCTCTTTAAGGACCACATGTATGAAAATTGTTTAGGTCTAAAACTCACTCTTTTGCCCATAGTAACCTAAGGCAACAAAGTGAGTTTTAGACCTAAACAGGTTCATACATGTGGCCTTAAATGTTTGAAAGTATTAACAGTATTAATCTATCCCATTGTATTGAGAAAAAAGTTCATAGAAAACTGCTCCAGTTTTCTGATTCACTGTTCTCTTAGATATGTTGTGAAGAAACCTTGGAAATGTATCTGCAGTCAGATTTAAAGAGGTTGTCTCACGAAAGATCAGCTTTCGTCATGAAGGAAACATTAATTCAAAACTTTTTCCAAATGCATTCCTCTTTAAATTTTTTCCTGTTCAGGAGATAAGAGAGATTGTATCTGCTCTAAGTACACTCAGGTTTCACTGCCCCGCTTTCCCCTTCTCTCTCTGCTCTTTGTCTTATCTAATAGCAGGGAGTGATGTCACCACAGGTCTGACTGAGCACAGGACTGCCGGCAGCTTGAGAAAAGAGTGTGTTATCTCTAACAAACACAGGAGATTAATTACTTTTAAATGTTGCCATTGAGCTCTGAAGCTCTCTGAACTATAGATGACACCTCCTGCTCTGAATGTCAGTGAAATTAGAAGAGTTGGGAATACAAAGCTGACATGCTAGAACCACTAGAACAGCCAGTAGAACCACTCACAGCCTGACTAGAAAGAGACAGGAAACATGAATCTAAAGCTGCTTGTGGTTCTGGGGAACAGCATGTTCAGATAACCCTTTTAGCCATAGGAATACATGGAGTCATACTACACAATTAAAACTCAGCAGTCATGATAAACCGTGTACAGGAGACTTAGGGCGACATGTATGATCGAGATTTGCGCATGATTTCAGGCGTATACTGCGCCTCACCGTGCCGACTCCACTGTCGGACGCAGGGATGCGCTGTTAGGTGCAACCTTTGCCACTTTTGTATGCGCCTAACATGAAGGGGCGTGCTGTGGGAGTTCAGGGGCGGGACGCACCAGATTCGAAAACACCGACGCATGTACGAATGCCGGTCGGCAAAGTGAGGCGCATTACAGCTCCGACAGGCTGACCTAGTTCAAAGTGGTCTACCGGAGTCGGAGGAGGCGCAGTGAAGCTAGAACTTATTGTAATGGGGCAATACAATAGAGTTACAACAGTACAATAATAAAAAAGAGTTGTCTATAAAATTAATGAATGAATAAAGATAAATCTCAAAGTTTAATAAAATCGATTTCAATATATAGAAAAGGTTGATCATTTAAAATGAAAGCCAATCGATAGAAGATCTCAAAAGAAAGAAATATCAGCTATAAAAGGTCTTTAAAAAAGGGAGAGACAAACTAATTTTACATTAAATAAGCCAATGCTGATGTTGTACTGATGTTAATTTTTGTCCTTTTTTTTAATAAAAAATTAAAATGTATATTTTCTTCTTTCCCCTTTTATTCTATTTAGTATCTACAGCAAGTGCCAGCACAGCACAGGTCTTGCTGGGACCTGTGTTTCTCCAAGCAGGATTTCTATGTTCCCAGGGCTTAGTTCTGGTCCTATTTACGGACGTGTTTACATCCGTAAATACATCTCCCACTCAGCCTAAAATAATGAACAATTAGCTTAGAATTGCTACCAATGGGAAATCTGGACGTATTTCCCATTGGTAGCAATTCTAAGCTAATTGTTCATCATTATTTTAGGCTGAGTTGGAGATGTATTTGCGGATGTAAACACGTCCGTAAATAGGACCAGAACTAAGCCCTGGGAACATAGAAATCCTACTTGAGAACCACAGGTCCCAACAAACCTGTGCTGTGCTGGCTCTTGCTGTAGATACTAAATAGAATCAAAGGGGAAAGAAGAAAAAATACATCTTAATTTTTTATTAAAAAAAGGACAAAAATGAACATCACTACAATATCAGCATTGGCTTATTTAATGTAAAATTAGTTTAATTCTCCCTTTTTTAAGCCCTTTTAAAGCTGATATTTCTTTCTTTTCAGATCTTATATATATTTGCTTTCATTTTAAATGATCAACTTTTTCTATACATTGAAATTGATTTTATTCAACTTTGATATTTATCTTTATTCATTAATTAATTTTAAAGACAACTCTTTTTGCTATTCACTAACATGCTTTAAGGGGTTTTGCCACAATGTAATGTTGACGTGGGATCCTCCAAAATGGGTATTTAATCACTTTTCTAAATATATGTGATTACAAAACTTGCAGCCTGAGAGAGCTACAGGCTGCCTTACCTGTCCTTAGTTACTTCAAAGCTTCTATTAGATACAACCTGACAAGAGCTGCTGGCCGGGCCTGCTCAGAGAAAGCTTCTTATCTGATGAGACTGAGCTGCAGAAGCTTTCAAGGCACCGGGTAGAAATATGTTGTTTTTTGTATACAGAATCCACTAGTTGTAGTGTGATTATCGGAGTAGATCCCTGCTTTATCTGATGACAGAGAACATGAAGAAGCTGCTGTGGAGAAAAGTTGTTGTCTTTTGTATACAGAATCCACTAGTTGTAGTTTGATTATTTGAACATTTCACACGATCCCTTATGCACGGCTCTGTGCTCTGGCTGTGTCTCTCTCTCAGCTCCTGGCTTGTTTACATTTGCTTCTTAGCAGATAAGGCACGTCCTGGCAAAACCCCTTTAATGATTTTTCCCTGCTTTCCAACCTGTCTAGAAATTTAATACGTTAGGCGCAGTCCTTCTGCACCTAAGTTCCGCAATGCACCTCACACACTGGTGAGGCACAGGGAACTTTACACCGCATGTACGAGCGCACTTCGGGCGCCGACATAAATCAGGCGCAGCTTTCACGGAAAAAAACGAGCGCTCCAACGCGCCGATCTTCATACATGTCGCCCTTAGTGTATGTTCACACAACAGATTTAGACGCTGATTCTGGGACAGGTTCAGCCTTGAATCTGCCTCAGATTCAGCGTCCAATCCAACTGCAATCCGCCTTACATTGTTTCCTACAGAAAATCAGCGTGATTTTCCTCAGCGCTGATTTCTTTTTAGCATTGACAAAGAATTAACGTCTGCACTGAATCCTTACCTCACATATTGGAGGCCGAAAATCTGCCTCTGAAAATCAGCTTCAAATCCTTGTCTGAAATCTGCAGGCGATGATTTTCCGACATGGATTCAGCTTTGAAAGTTTCAGCATTCAAATCCTTCTTGTGACCATATCCTTAGGGTTTGTTAACAAGACTTCTCCCCTCTTTATACTTAATCAAGGCCTATGAATGCCATAGAGCGGAGACACCTACTTATGGTCCTCTACCAGCTGAAGCGGAAAATTTTTGGCAAAGAGTGGCTCTGACTTTGGTGGATGCAGCCAGTCATGTATTACACAGTCAGCTATTTAAGTGCATGAAGCTTCTGGTAACCAGGGCTGCAGCTTCAGAAACCTTTGACAATCATCTGTAATAGCTGTGACATATTCTTAGCATATTTGTAGAAAAGAGTGGCTTACATAGTAGTGGATATCATCATTTAAACCAAGCATCCTCAAACTTTGGCCCTCCAGCTGCTGGGATACTACAACTCCCATCATTCCCACTGTTATAGATTATATAAATGCATGATGGGAGTTGGAGCTGGGATACCCCAACTCCCATCGTTCCCACTGTTATAGATTATATAAATGCATGATGGGAGTTGGAGTTTCCCAACAGCTGGAGGGCCGCAGTTTGAGGATGCCTGATTTAAACCACTGCACAGGAAAATCAAGGGGAACTACAAAGTGGTAGGTAGGCTAAGGATACTTTTTACTAAACTGTTGTGTATACTAGTGCTGACTTCTCATGTGTCGTGCCTATTTTGCTTAATGACTTTTGTTATCAGAAGATAAATAGTTAATCTATCAAAAGATAAGATGGTAAATTACTATTATGTTTGTGATTGCTTTTGTCTGAAACCTGATTTTTGATATTCACGGGTATTTTCAAGTTGTACATATGTTTTTAGCTATTTCAACAAAATTCTACCATTCTAACTTGATGTAGACGCTACATCTCATAGCAGTGCCAAGCAAAATACATATACAGCAGTAGTTGGAGCTGAAAACATAGGCATTACATTAAAGATCCAAAGAACATTGAAATCTGAAACCTTCATGAGAACACTCTATAAATATCATTGTACTTAAGCATTTCACAATTTGTGGTTGTCATGACGTACCCCTTCTAAAGATTTTTTTTTCTTTTACAAAAAGCTGTTGCTCATTTCCATCATATATCATGATCACAGAGGGTCAAAAGTGAGTCATCTGACTAGGTTAATTTTGGTCTAGAATTTTAATGCATTTTCCCAACCCTTAGCTCAGTGTGTAAATGAGTTTTATGGCACCTTTATGAATCAGCAGGAGAGCGGTTGGTATCTGTAATTTTCACTACCAGTTTTATCATCTTCACATTTGCTATTATCATTCTATACACATGATCTTTAAATTTGATCTCCTTTAACTTAAGTGTGCTGTGTGACACTTTAAAAGGGTTGTCTCATCTCAAAGTTTCATAGGATGCATCAATGAAATAATTCTTATTTGCTCTGTCACTTCCTGGTCAATCTGTATGTAATTATCATAAGAGCTCCAAGAATTAGCTCAGCTATTTAGATAAATCTCATGATTACAGGACCAGGGAAGCTTCGGAGTTAAACAGAACAGCAGTAATTATGGTCTTTTGTCTGAAAGATCAGATAACAAACAAGCTCTCACTGTCCAAAGTTGTGAGCTGACATGACCTGTGTGATGACGTCACTCCCTACTATCAGATAGAACAAAATGCATGGGGAGTGATGTACACAGGTCCGTCACTTGTGTAACCAGATCGACCAGTCTGTGATAAAATCTCTTGTAGCTCCTTTACAAAAAATGCACAATGCAATATATTAAGAAAACATCTTTATTTAGTGTTCCCAACATGTTGAAAGCTAATCTTTGTAGTGAGACAACCCCTTTAAGGACCTTCTTAACCTGCTTAGCTCATAATTCGCATTCCTAAATACAGACAGCCATAGTAGCCACCCCATTGTCTGTAGGCCATTGTCTGTGGTGTTTGGAGCACTGCAATGTGTTGCCCAGATCAGGCAGTAGAGGTAAACTTGATCAGCAAATTATTTATCATATTAAAGATAAGAAATGCAGATAGAAAATGGAAAAAGAAAATATGGGACTTGCAATACCTACATAATATCATAGCAGTGCTGTGAAAATCAGGACTGTAACAGAACTATGGCATTTAGACCTATGTATATCAGTGTCTTAGATGTTATTTCAGCAACTGTTTATGTCCCTCAATCCATACAAAGCACAACCCAAATTATGATCAGGAGACCTGTAAATATGCTGTGTCAAAGTGACACTGGGTTCCATAAAACAAAGCAACACACATAAACACAGACTGGCAGGTAAAAAACATGTAATTGGCTAAAATGCTGTAAAACAACATTAACAAAATAGCCTGTGAGATTTTTGTTAAATGACTTTACCCCCTTTAAGGGCCTCAGGTTGCTCATGCCACTATATATACGTCCCAAGATGGTAATGAAATTTGTACGTTTATACCTATGTATTTATTAAGGTAAATTTGGGATTTTCCCCCCCGGCTACAGTATATAAATTACCATCTTATTGTGCCCGGGGTTTTCTTTCAGAATGTATTGCAGTTTTGTTGTGTTCTAGAGTTAAACATGCTTGAAGCAAATAAATATATATATATAAATATTGTCCTGAGAGAAATGCCCCCGGGTTGGGTTTAAATTTTTGTGGCTCACGTTTTTTATTTTGACAATAAATTTGTTCTTCAGGGTTCAATTTTTTACAGGTTTTTTTTCTTTTTTATGCTAATTTTTTCTAGTATTCTACCTTTTAATGAATCATGGTTCCCCATTTCGGTTAACTACATTAAAGTGGCCTAATATGAAAGGACATAAGGGTCTCCTCAATCAGAATACACCAAAAAAAAACAGAAAATGCAAGTAATGAAGGCCCGATTCAACAACAGTTATATATCAAAAAGGTGCAAATAACAATAAACCAGATCCAAAAGAAACAAAATTAGCTAAAATTATATTATCTTTATTGATGACATAGTCATGAAAAAGTCATAAAAAATACCACTGGTAAGTAATGGGGAATAAAATATTAACCAATCAGGATAGATGCATCACAAAATCAGTGGTGACATGCTAGATATATCAATAATATGTGAAAGAAGTTAATGGAAAGAGTAATACACAAATTACTTTTTGTACTTTAAGTAATTTGTGTATTACACTTTCGATTAACTCTTTTTCATATATTTTTGAAATGCTTATCATATCCTCAATCATTTTCTGATGCATCCATCCACTAGTCTATTGTATTCCGCATTCGTTACCAATGGTATTTTTTATTACTGTACAGTATATACTCAAGTATAAGCCGAGTTTTTCAGCACAAAAAATATGGTGAAAAATACGTCCTCGGCTTATACTCGAGTCACTGTTGGCCCTTGGGCGCTGCAATGACCCGGGCGCCGGCAGGGACACTTTTGCTATATGCGATTCCTCAGGGAGGATATATAGCTGAATGCTGAGTACCTGACAGCGTTCAGGTGCTGCCATGGCCCGGGCGCTGTCGGTGATCTCTTCTCCTGTATGCGACTCCTCCAGAGCGCAGACAGGTGAAGAGATACCACTGCGGAGCAGAGAGCGAGCACTTCCTGCTTCGCAGTGGACTCCGGACAGCCGCAGACTCGCGGCTGTACGGAGTTTCCAGCACAGGCAGCGTGTGTCATCACGCTGTGTGTGCGGCTTGATGACGTCACCCTGCCTTTGCCTGGACACGGAGCTGAGCGTCCGGGATCAGAGCAGCGAGGTAAGTGCTTGTATTTTTTTTTTTTTTAAATATTTTATTTCACAGAAGCAGAGTATAAATACAAACCAACATGCCAATTCACAATATCACAATCCAATACATCTTTGATCATAGCATTACAAATCAAACACATTTGAACAAGAATATCCTATAGTTATCATGCAAAAATGAGGCCTGACGATAAATAGATCCAAACAGTCTCCTGCCTCTGGGTTTTTATATTTTTTCCCATCCCCCCTATCCAACCCCCCCCTAGAACTAATTTCCCCAACAATACTCTCTTGTACCCTTACGAAGCAACCTCCCCTTCCCAGTGTCCCCTTTGGGCTGTTCTGTCAAATAGAACTCCGTGTATCTAAAAGGGTTTTCCATCAACTCCCTTATCTCTGAAGTATTAAAGGTGTTTAGTGATAAATGGTTTCCATTTCCTAAAGAAATTCTTCGCGCATCTGCCCTTTATCCCTTTCTGTATCCAAACGCTTCATAAGGAACATGCCCCTGAGACACTCAAGAACCTCCGACATTTCTGGTACCGAAGGCTGAATCCAGTGTCTCAGAATGCATCGCTTTACCGCTAAGAGTAGGACATGTATCCCTTTATCAGTTACCAGAATCTCTTTGCATCCTCTCTCCTAATTTCCCTAACCATAAAGTGGAATAAGAGACCCTAAGGAGTCATGGGAATATCCACCTTCCAAATGTCCTTCACCAATTTCAGAACTTCTGTCCATACCCGCTCTATTTCTGAACACGACCAAAGGCAATGGAAGAGGTCCACTTTATCCAAGTGACATTTAGGACACTTAGTCCAATACTGAGGGTTGGTCCTATACGGGATGTTAAATGCATAAATGGCTCTATGAACAATTCTGAACAGCAGCTCTCTCCATTGCACATTGGTCGTGGCCTGTCTGACAATATCGATCCCTCTCTGTATCTTCCCAGATATGTCCATGTCTTGTAATATATTTTCCCAAGTTTTGAACATAGTTTGGGTAACTCCTAGCGTTTCTATGTTGCGAATAATTCTATAGATCCGAGATAGCAGTCCTCTCGACCCTTCGATCTTCCAGAGATCCATGAAACCTTCCGATTCCCCTAGCGCTCTCAAATTGGCTACCTTGGATTTGCAGAAATGTTTAATCTGTAGGTATTGAAATATCTGTCTTTGGCCCAGATCAAATTTCTCATTAAGTTGTTCCCATGAAAGAAGCTCGCCATCCTTACTGGACATAATATCACTCAGATGTCTAATACCTTTTTCCCTCCATTTTTTGAAACAGAGCATTTTCCATGCCTGCACGAAATGAGGGTGTTTCCCACAGTGGAAGGAAAGGGGAAAAAAATGCATAGGTCTTCCCCAAAAAGCTTACGTACATGTCTCCATATAGCGAGGGTATCTCTTAAGATGACACTACGTTTTATCTCCTGGGGATGATCCTTATATGGGAGATCGAGTAGTGCTACCAGCGACCAGGGGGCTGCCAACTGGGATTCTAGGTCTATATTTGAGAAATGGTTTGATTTCGACAGCCTGTCATTGATATGGCGCCACATCGCGGACAAATTGTATAGTCGATTTTTTGGCAATTGCGCCCCTCCCTGTCCACGTCCTCTTCAATTTTTGTAACTTACTCTCGCTGTTTTCCCTGCCAGATAAACCGAACAAAGGCAGCTCTTAGGGAGCCCTCATCTTTTGTTTAATCAGAATGGGAATATTTTGAATTGGGAAAGTAACCTGCAAAACTATATCATTTTAAAAGCTAATGCGGCCTATTAATGAGAGAGGAAGATCCATCCATTTGACTAATTCTGATATTATTTTCGCAAATGGGGGGTCGTAATTAAGCTTTGAAATCATAGCTGATCTGAAACCTATCTTGATCCCTAAGTAGGTGATGTGCGACGAGCTACCTCCACCTCCATGACTTATGTAAATCTCTGCCCTTGACCAAAGCTGCAACATTGGCATTTTCCCTTGTTAATTCGGAAGCCCGAGAATGGCCCAAAGCCATCTAAAGTTTCAAAGATCTTTGGTATCTGGTGGTTCGGGTCATCCAAAAACATAAGTAGGTCATCTGCAAAGCATACCAAGCTTCGTTCCATTTTGCCCACCCTTATCCCTTGGTAAAATTGGGGGATTGATCAGTGTATCGCCAAGGGTCCAATGAAAAAATTTGAATAACAATGGCGATAGAGGACACCCTTGTCTCGTTCCTTTCTGTAAGTGACGGGGCAGATAAGAAACCGGGGTATGTACCCTCGCCTGAGGAGCTCTGTACATAGCTTCTAGGTAGTCCCGAAAGTTCCCACTAATTCCTACTTTATCTAACACCAAACCCAGCCACTGCCAGTTAACGTTGTCAAACGCTTTTTCTGCGTCGATTGCTAGCAGGGCTGGGGGTTCGTTTCCCAATTTACAGCTTTCCACAGATTCCAATACTGTGATTGCAGCCCCTAAATTCCTTAATCCTGATCGCCCTTGAAAAAAACCCCTTTTGGTGTTCCCCAATAATTTTTGGGCATCAAGATCACCAATCTGTTGGCCAGAACCTTCGAAAGATTTTTAACGTCTTGATTAATCAAGGAGATGGGTCGATACAAATGCCGGAGTAGTCAGATCTTTTCCTTTTTTGTATAAGACTTTTATGTAGGCTGTATCCCCGGACTGTAGCATCTTTTTTACTTCTAATTATGTCCCCGAAGACAGCTATCAAAGTGTCTGTACATGCTCCATGAAGCACTTTATATACTTCCCCCGGTAATCCATCCGGACCCGGAGCTTTGTTAGATGGCAGATTCATAATTAACCCGCAGCTAGTTCCTCTTCCCCCACCTCTGCATTGAAAAAATCTCTGTCCTTGTGAGAGAACGGGCAAAAGAGATTTGGTGTAAGAAGTCCTCCCCTTTCGATATGTCAGAGTCTGTTTGAGTATATAGGTTCTGATAATACTCTTGCAATATACCATTGACCCCCTTGGGATCTTTTATTAGTTCCCCCTCCCTTGATTTGAGCCCCATGATGTTTGTGATCCCCCTCCTCCCTTTGGCCAAATTTGCCAGTAATTTGCGTGCTTTATTTCCGAATTTGACTAGGGACGCCCTTGTCCCTGGTCAAACCGCAGAAATTCCTTCCTCTTTTGCTGTATCTCAAAGGCTTCTTTAGCCGCAATCCATTTCCCCTTATTCTCTACCGAGGAAACCGATAGATAATTAGTGTACATCTCCCTCAGAGTGGCGGCCGCCTTACCGAAGGCCTGTCGTATCTTACTTTTTTTTGCTGCCATGTAGGACAAAAATTTTGCCCTTAGCACTGCCTTACCGGCATCCCAGAACAAGGAGGGCGTCTGTTTATGTCCCTCGTTATCCTTCTCATACTCCCCCCCACCATTGAATTAGGAGGTCTTTGAACTGCTCATCTCCCAACAGGGAGGGGGGTAGTTTCCAGATAATATCTGTCCCCTTGGGGAAGGATTCGCGCAAAGAGATTATCCCCAGGCGCGTGATCCGAGATCACTAATCCCAATGTCTACCGAGTCTACCCTACCCGCCATCTTGGAGCCCAGCCAAAAAGTAGTCAGCCTCGACCAAGAGTCATGTGCATGGGAGAAGTGAGTGAACTCTCTCCCCCGCTGGATTCAGGGCTCTCCATGTATCTGATGGGCCTACGTTTTCAGCTAAATCATGCAGCAGGCTCTTCTCGTGACTTTGGATGAGTGGCTTTAGTCGCTCTTTTCCTATCTTCCAACTTATTTATGACACAATTAAAGTCCCCTCCCATCAAATCCCCCCCCTCAAAATCTGGATCAGTTTGGCCCTCTAATTCTCCAAAAAATTTCCTGTCTGGCGCTTTTGGGCGCATACACTTTCAGTAAATTAAAAGTGCCTGCTGCCGATTCAATCTGTAAGCTAATGAATCTGCCCCCATTGTCTGTATCTAAGGACAGTATTTTGCCAGAGAAATTTTTGTGCAAAAGGATAATTACCCCCGCCTTTCCTCCCATCGCTTTTGAACCTTTCACCTCTCCTACCCATGTCTTTTTGAGACTAAAAAAATCTCTCTCTACCAGATGGGTCTCCTGTAACAGAACCACATCAACCTTGAGCTTCTTCAGATGTCGCAGTATTAGCATCCTTCTCTGGGGTGAGCGCAAACCTTTGACATTCCATGACGCTATCCTCATTCTAACCCTTGGTGCCCCAGGAGTTTTCAGTTGCCACGCCCTGAACAAGAGAGTACTCCCCCTCCCTCCCCTCTGTAAACCCCTTGGTTTAACTAACCACCCAAAAACTCCTTACGAAATTCCTTTCACCTCCTTGCGGACTTCTCTTTTTTCGCACCTAAATTAGTGAGGCGAACTTCGCTGTCCTCACTCCTCCCCTCCAACCCTACCTTTCTCTCGTTTTGCTAAGCCCCATATGCCTTGAGCTGCTCAGCCCTAGTGCGTCCCCCAACCTTTAAACCTCCCCAACATTTTCCCACCATGAAGTAACGAGTACGCCTAGTATCTCTTAACGTTATAATGCCCCGATGTCAAGTTGAGTTATACGCCCCAGTACCCACCCTGCTCCTCCGGGCGTAAATAACATAACCGCAACTACTGTGTAAATGAGGACTTCCGTGTTGAACATACAAATATGTCATCAACTGTCATCTTTAAGTCCTTATAATGAACCACCCCCCTCCTTAACCAGTTCAACATTCATCCCACTCATCTCTTCCCAGGCGATCGTCGGCGTCTCCATGAAGTCGCATCCTTTGTGTTCCTATTGTCCCGTCTCTCCCTAGAATACTGAGGGAGATCACTCCACCTTGACTCCTTGTTGGTCGAGTGGTGCTGTCGGTCTGGATTGTCCTCTTTGTGGGGGAGCTCCTCCAAGAAGCCTCGCTTCCTCTGGATGTGACAAAGGAAATGGAGCACCTTGCTCCGGGATAATTTTGAGAGTCGCCGGAACTGTAAATTGAAGCGAATCTGTTTTTTGACTAGAGTAGAGCCCACCGATGAGAACAGTCTCCTTTTCCTGGATACTTCGGCCGAATAGTCCGAGAAAAGTAGTAAAGTTTGACCTTTGTATGCTAAGGTGTTTCTTCTCACACAGTAGGCTTGCAACACCGATGCTTTTTCTGCATAGTTAAGGTAGCGGACGATCACAGCCCTTGTTGGGGGTCGTTTGCTATCTCTGTTTGGTACCCGTGGGGGGCCTATTCTATGGGCTCTTTCCACTTTCAATCGGCTTTCTATCCCCAAAATTCTCGGAATCTCCTCAGAGCAAATTTTAGGCAAGGCAGATTGCGGGATATCCTCATTCAGCCCAATTAGCGGACATTATTTCTGTGAGACCTATTCCTAAGTCTTCGACTTTGGAATTCCAGATATTCCGTTCTCTAAGCATTGCCTCCATGGAGCTTTTAACACAAAATGTCGTCTTCCCACCCCATTTGTTCTTTCTTTAAGGTCAGCGATTTGGAGCTTGAGCTTATCCACGTCCGATTTGACAGAGGATAAAGCCGAGGTTATTGCCTCAGAGACTGATCTTGCCACCGCAGCTTCTAGTGAGGCCATTAGCTCAGGTGCCAGTATCTTAGCTACAGCTACCGCCAAAGATTTACAAGAGATTCCCAGCCCTGGCACTTGCTCCTCTCCCTCCTCATTAGTTACAGTAGATGTGTGGTTAGACTCAAAGTCCTGCTGAGCTGCAAAGATTTCAGAGTGTAGGAATAGAGGAAATCCCGCAATGGAATCCTTGTCATCAGCTCCTGACCAAAGTGGTTTTTGGGCCGCTTTCTGGGGCCCTTAGGAGCCCGCTGTGTAAAGGGGCATCAAGGGAAAAGGGCCGTTCACATCCCCTGCTGCTTGAGCACCCTGGGTCACTGTTGCTGCTCGCCCCCCCTCTGAGTCCTCATGCAGTGGACTTGCAGGGCCCGCAGCTTCATAGTCCCCTGTATGGAGCGTTCTTACTGTGTCTGCCTGTGGGCCCTGTGGTGCTTGCTCCCGGCGATCCTCCTTGGCTTCCTCCTCCTTCCTGCCGTCTGCCGTCTGGGGCTGCTGTAAGGCCGTGGTGTGGGAGATGATGCGGCCGCTCCTCGTGGAGCGCGGCGGGTCCCGCGCCATCTTGGCTGGGAGCGCACTATCGGGCCGGCTAAGCTGCTGCCGAGTCGCGGTTCCCCGCAGCTTCAAGAAGCTCCCTTCCGAGCACCGGAGACGGAGGATTGCTTCTGAAAAGTTCCGTTCAGTTACCTGGAGATAGTGGGGAGCCTTGCTGAGAAGCGTGTCGGAGCGGGAGCACTTACTCCGTGCGACCGCTCATGTGCGCGCCGGAACCGGAAGTCATCGTGCTTGTATTTTATTTATTTTTTTAACTGCCTATGGGGGCATATACCTGCTTATTACCTGCCTATGGGGACATATACCTGCCTATGGGGACATATACCTACCTATAATTAAACTGCCTCTACCTGTCTATGGGGAACAATAAACTGCCTATACCTGCCTATGTAATTTTATTGGTATCCATTTAAATTTTTTTAAATTCACTAATAGCTGCTGCCGTTTCCACCCTAGGCTTATACTTGAGTCAATAAGTTTTCCCAGTTTTTTGTGGCAAAAGTAGATGCCTCAGCTTATATTTGGGTCGGCTTATACTCGAGTATATACAGTAAGTGTTTTTTAGATGTTTTATGAAATTTATTAATAAAATGTTTGGGTTTTTTAAAGCTAATTTTATTTCCTTTGGCTCTATTGTACACAGCACATCATGATCCATGTATTATACAGAAATAATGTCTAAATGGTTTTATTTTATCCAGAACAAATTCGAAATCAAATTAAACTTTTTCCTAGACTGACTGTTTTTTTCTGTCCTCTTTATGTTTTTGTGCAGAAGGAATACTGCATATAGCACCATATATGCCCCCTCCTGCTAATCAGGAATCTGTACAGTGCATGTAGTTAATTGTTTGTTCCTCCAATGTATCTCATACACAGTTTACAGGAAACCTGTCACATCGAACAATCTGCCTTATCTGCTGGCAGCATGTTATAGATAATAAACCTACATAAATAAATGTACTGTAGTTGTGTAGCCAATTACTAATACAACCCCAATACAAAAAATTATACAATGGAAGAAAGTCCAACATTATCCAGATTACAGACTATCTTTATTAACTATTACAGTGGTACCTCGGAAAAAATTGGCTTTAGTATAAGTCTAACTTGGTATAAGTGCTGTTTAGAATCCAAAAATTTAGTTTGGTATACAACATTCGTTTGACTATCGGTCCTTTCATAAGTGCCGCACCTCTATAGCCCTCATCTCTCCCGCATCTTTACATCCGATCCTCTCATCTCCTGCTCCGGCTTACTTGGGGAATAGACTGCATGGTAGCCTCCTCGTTCCGAGTATGCGACAGTGAGTATGAGATGGTTTGGGACTCTGTCTTACTTCTCTCACTTACCTTCGGGCAGACCCACCATCTTCAACCCTCTGCAGAGCTACGTTGATCTACAGCTCATACTCCCCACCATTACAGCTTCCTCCAGGCTGTCTTAGGAGAACGTGAGTAGTTTTGTGGATGATACACAATAATCAAATTGTTATTATTATAAGTACGGATTAATCAAATTCCCTTTATTTCCTATGGGAAAAGTTTGTTTGGTGTCATTCTAATTTGGTATAAGTCCAAGGATCTGGTACAGATGAATGATTTATACCAAGGTACCACTGTATTATTTTTTAAACCACTTAAAATACACAGAAAAGCAGATATAAAGTGGTAAGTGGTAAGCCAATATAATTACTGGAACCCTAAATGGTGTAATTCATCTGGCCAATATAAACTACATGCAATGACAGCTGACGACTTTGAATCCACTTTCTTGTGAGAGTATCTTTTACCTGCATATTTTAATTGGCTAAAAATATAGGACTACTTAATAAAGACTGTTTTCAGGACTTTGTTGTGCATCAGTTATTAGTTGCAGCAAGCTCTAAAGCAAACGGGTTATGAAGATCAATACAGAGTTTTGTGAAAATGTACGTTATAATTATTTATTGGTTTAAATTCCTATTGACTGAGTGCATATAAATCCAGTGGGTGGTCTGCTCAGTTATTGACTCATTAGGCACACTTATACAGTTAAGGCTGTCAATTATTGAGTAAGACCACCCACTGGACTCATAAGTAAGTAAGAACTTAAAGCAATAAATTACAATTAATACAATAAACAAAAAAAAACAAAAAAAATTTTGTTTTTCTTTTGCATTTAACGTTTTAAAACCAGGGGGAAAAATTTCCCTGCTGTAGAGATCACTCTGTAGAACCATCTCATAATCATCACAAGCAGGATTACAATTAAAGCTAAAACCTCAGTAATAAAGCATGGGGCAAATAACACTGAATGACACCAGTGACAATAGGTGATAGACACATTTTGCCTCCTCTGCACAGTTTGGAGGTCACAAAGCATGCCCACAATGCTCTCTCATAAATGTGAACTGGTAGATTTCTGACTGCATTGTCTCATGTGTATATAGCTCCTGTTCAGACCTGCTAAACAAATTTCTAACCTGCTATTTACAACCTAGAGTAGCACCTCAGGTATTTTGGGTTCACCAATAATCATGTATTGAAAATACAATCATAATAATAAAAATTAAAAAGTTATTAACTAGATTAGCAAAAAAAATAGTTTTAGCAGTTTGGTTTATATTAAAGTAAATAAATTAAATTCTGGGGTTTTTTTCCCAAAAAACAATGCTTATCACCAATCTACAGGATAGATAATAAGCGTCAGACTGATGGGAACCCATTACTGGAACACCCACTGATCAGAGCAAGGGGGTCCATTTTCCCATGTTTAAATGCAGCAGTGGTAGGGCATGTCCATTTCAAGAGGACCTGTAACATCTGCTGACATGTCTGTTTTTGTAAAGCCTTGTGTTCGCTGTGAAACACCAAATTCACCAAAATTTCTGGACATTTTTCTTTATTATCTCTGTCTGTTCCTCTTTTTTCCCTTCAAAATGTATTCCGAATTGTCAATGGGTACCATTTCATTTTCAAAGTGGTGTGCCCCCTGCACACAAGACTGTTTTTAGGTCTGATTGAACAAATCAAAGGGGGCACATCCCCCAAGTAAAAAAACCCCCCTGACAATTTGGTATAGACTTTTTAGGAGAAATAACAGGGCAGGGAATACACACAAAAAGATTTTGAGGAAAGACCCAAATTGTTATTTCACATGGAACACAAGCATTGTTTAAAAGGATATGTCAGGAATGGACACAGCTTCTCTTTAAAATCTGTCAGACTGACTGAGATAGCTTGGCTGATACTCCACTATCTCCTAGTCCCTTTGAATTAAGCTGCAGTGCACAGGCCGGGAATAAAAAAAAAACCCTTTTATTTCCAGAGCTGCGAAGTGATTGTTGTTTTATATTGTCGCCCACTATTTGGTAATTTAAGTTTTCCATTTTAATCATTCAAATGTCCCTAAATTTGGCCTTGGTATATTTGTCCGGGTGGTACATTGCTGATATCTACTTCCAGGCATAGACAAATTTGTGCAGGACCTTGAGGGATGTAAAGTCTTTAATCTGTTAACTCAAACCA
The DNA here is from genome assembly GCA_025379985.1 of Phyllomedusa bahiana. Classification (NCBI taxonomy): domain Eukaryota; kingdom Metazoa; phylum Chordata; class Amphibia; order Anura; family Hylidae; genus Phyllomedusa; species Phyllomedusa bahiana. The sequence continues at coordinate 77,260 of JAODAL010006223.1, read as the reverse complement.
ACTTCACAACTTTCCTTTACTGTTATTGTTTCTGTTCCAAAAAGATTTAAATTTAAAGTAGCCCTGCAGAAGCCCCCATCCTATCCTTACATTGGGCTTTGTGCAGTAAATGACTGTCTGCCATCTCTATTATACTTGACATTTTTACAAAGGCTCAGTGTGGGTAAAAATGCAGGAGCCAATTAGAAATAAACATTACCTGGAGAATAGCTACACGGACGACGCACAATAAACGGGCTCATGGGTTAGGTTTAACCTTTGAAAACCCTCACCTTCAGAAAATAGCACAAAAGGATCTGCTTGATGAAAAAAATATTCATTTCAGCTCGTCATTCACCTCCAGCTGAAAATCCTGTTTAAACAGCACTCCCTTTTGAGTTTGAAAAGATCTTGAGAAAAAAATTTTCCGCTCGTTAGGCACATTTTCCAACTTGCACATATAAAAGAAAAACCCGGGGGGGAATGACTTGTGGGATCTTAGCAGATTGTGATGTTTTGGGTGACAACATTTACATTTTGAGAGGTTTCGCTGCTACTTTGTCCCTCTGCAAATGATTTATTTTGCCTTTGTTTAGAATGAAATGAAAGACACAATTAGTGATTTGTTCATGAGCAACGATACCATGCCTAAATCACCGTGATAAGACTTAAAGTGAATGTCCACCTACTTTTATGTAAACAGATGAGTCACATTATTATGACCACCAGCTAATACCCTGAGTAACTGCTAGGTGCAACATAGACCGCGTCAGGGTCGTAGCTAAAGACTCATGGGACCAAGTGCAAAACTTTAGCTTGGGGCCCTCTACTCCCAGACACCATCTGTTGACCAATACTTTTCAACGACAGGTTCCCTACTTGACGTGACGTGATGTCTGTGGTGTAGTGTGCTGTAGAAATTTTTTTCTATTTAAAGGGATTGTCCAATAGAAGAAAATAAAAATTTTAAATGGGGGCCCAAAAAAAAACAAGTTTTACAGCCAAAGTGTCTGTTTCCCTCTTCCCCCCCCCCCCCCCCCCCCCAAAAAAAAATGGGGAAAGTTGTTTTTTGTTTTTTTGGGGGTTTAGTTGTTTTTTGGAGTTTACACTGAACGTTTTTAATTTTACTTATCTGTTTTTTTGCAGGTCAGTAATTATACATGGGCCACAATTTTCAAGATGTACCCCCCTATATAGTGACTAATATCACCATAAAATTACTGACCAAGCCAGTATAACAAGACCAATATTACCAATAACAGCAAAAAACAAGGGCCAAAAAAAAACACCCCATCCACTACCATATAGTGATAATGCCCCCATACTGTTAAGAGAAAACAGTATACCAAAATCATTAATCCAATAACAACAAAGACAAGCAACTATTAATACTGGTTAATTCATTATCATCCCCACATATTACCACCATAAGTGGTCTGAATAATACCATCCTACTGTTACTGAATGTACACCGTTACACTAAGATCACTGTTACCGCCATACAGTGACCACATAGTGGTTGATACCAGTGTACACAGGCTCTGCAGACATATAAGGGATTACAGTGCAGTCACATTTAGGGACTCACAGGTGATATCTTATCTGATAAGAGTCGTTCTCTTTCCCTTTTCTTTCTCCATCCTGTCCAGAACGCCATGACATCTTCTCCTAGCCACAACTCGTCCCTGCAGAATGTACCACACAAACATGTTAGACTCCAAACAGTGAAATTGCCTCCCAAAAAACTATAGGGCCCTCATTTGTGCCCCCAGGAGGTAGGAACACACTCCATATAGTTCAGACAGACAGTCGTTCCCCCCCCCCCCGCCAAAAAAAGGCAGATAGGTATATGTTCCTTTTAGGTAGGGTAAATCCTAAAACTTAGACACATAAGTGGCAGACTTTTCTTATTAAGTAGGTAAAGTCCCCCTTCATTATAGGGCCCCCTCTATAGGTAGCTATATAGTGCACACAATAGGTAGGTGAAGGGCCTGCCACAGGCAGTGGCACGATGAAGTCATTACATCATGCTGCTGCCTCCTGTGGCTGAATTGCTGGGATGAGTGTATTCTGGCTGTTACACCTCAGATGCTGCCTGCTCTGTGCAGGTGGCGGTGATAGCTGCATTGCTGGGTCTATGTGATCCAGCAATGCAGCTGTGTGGTGAGGGGACCCCCTGGCTCAGGGGCCTGGTCACAATCGCGACCACTGTGACCCATGTAGCTACGCCAATGGACAGAGCCTAGACAGACTAGGAAAAACTTGGTAGGTTGTCATAGGTATCTGAAGACATGACATCATACTGATTGAAGTGCTAACTACAGCACTGGAGGATGGGCGGGTGAGGATCCATAGAGCAAACTCCACCATTGAAGTGGTTACCATGATTCTCAGAAAGGCTCGCCAGTGCCATCTATCTGATGTAGCAATCCTTAATTCACATGTGACTCCGAATAGTCTTGCAATGTAAAAGGGATTGAAGCCAAGCCAGTGAAGTTCATATACAGACAGCTGTTTCGGGGTATCTGCCCCTCTTCAGTGCAGAGTAGAACTTGCTGGCTGGGTGAGAGGCGAATGTGGCTTAGAAGGGGGAATGTATGTCATTGGGGAGAATGAGCACATGTTGGTGTGTGAGGATTTAAATCGCCTTTTTACTCAGGGCTAATTTTGGCATATAAAACAAGTGGCATCTAATGGATTTAGTATCAGCAGCCAGTAAGTTCTACTCTGCACTGAAGAGGAGCAAATACAGTGCCTTGCGAAGTATTCGGCCCTTGATACTTTTCAAAACTTTTGCAACTTTCAGGCTTCAAACATAACGATATGAAAATTTAATTTTTTTTGTGAAGAATAAACAACAAGTGGGATACAGTTGTGAAGTGGAACAAAATTAATTGGATATTTTAGACTGGGGCATGCAATATTATTCGGCCCCTTTACTTTCAGTGAAGCACTCACTCAAGAAGTTCAGGGAGGATCTCTGAAAGATTCAACCTGTTGTCCTAAATGACTGATGATGATAAATATAACTCCACCTGTTTGTAATCATGGTTCTCCGTATAAATGCACTGTCTGGATAGTCTCAGGTTCTGGTAAAAGCGCAGAGATGGCATCATGACACCAAGGAACATCAACAGGACAGGTTCCGTGGATACTGTGTGGAGAAGTTTAATGAGGGATTTGGATACAAAAGATTTCCCAAATTTAAACAATCCCATGGAGCACTGATTGGGGCGCAAGCGATCATATTGAAATTGGAAGGAGTATAAGACCACTGCAAATATACTAAAAGACCGCCGTCCTCTAAATCTTTCATCTCAACATGGAGAAGACTGAATCAGAGATGAAGCCAAGAGGCCCATGATCATCTGGATGAACTGCAGAAGATCTACTCTGGAGGTGGGAGAGTCTGTCAATAGGACAACAATCATGTCGATACACTGCACAAATCTGACTTTTATGGAAGAGTTGCAGAAGAAAGCCATTTCTCAAAGATTTCCTATAAAAAGTCTCCAGTGGCCCAAAGTTAATAGTTTGCCACAAGCCACCTGGGAGACACCAAACATGTGGAAGAAGGGGCTCTGCTCAGATGAAACCAAAATCCAACTTGGACATGGCTTAGGGGTTGACTGATTGGTTGTAGCCACAGAGAAAAACTGCTGGGGGTTTCCCGTAGGTGGGCGTATTGTATATTTTGCCGTGTTCTTTATGAATACATTTGTTGTTCTTTTCTGTTATGTTTTTTTTTTCTTAAAATAAAAAAACAATAAAATGTGTTTAAAAAAAAAAAATCAAACTTTTTGGCCACAATGCAAAACATTATATGTTTGGTGTAAAAGCAACACAGCTCATCCCCCTGAACACACCATCCCCACTGTCCCGCTGTGCATTATCAGTCGCCCCGCTGTAAGAGTTGTTTCTCTAGTCACATGGTCCCTTCTCTACTCTATGCAGGGGGAATGGGCTGAATTAGAGCAGTGTAATGACAGCTCCTGGCTTCTCCTCTGTACACTGCATGACCGTTACTCATGGACCAAATATCATTACACTGTAGGGCTGTGATTGACACCCCTGCTCTATATCATGAGGCCCTCAGGACATTACCGGTTCCCTGTATTTATGGTGGAAAGGTGGAAATTTTTTCAGACATAAAAGTTTATGTCTGTGGTTGGTTTAACCACATCTTGAACAGGCTGTATTCTACAGTTCCTGAGTTTCTGACCAGGCAATTTTTTATTTTTTTTTATATGCAGTATTAAAAGATATAACTCTTTCTAGCATTCAGTTCTTCTACTATTTTTTTTGCCTTTTTCAGTAACAAGTTAGGTGCTTTCTGGTAACATTTACATTAGATTTTTTGTTTTTGTAAGGGCTTGTCCCCATGGCACGGGTTTTCACCCAGTTTTACAGACGATTTTCCTCAGCCGCAAAACAGTGCAAATATCGGTCGGGATTTCCGACCAGTATTTTCACTGTGCTGTGTGAACGGCCCCTAATTGTGTCAATTACGGACAAAAAAACAAAATTAGCACGTATATCCAATCAATAATGAAATCAATGTGCATGTGCAGTTAAGGCTGTAATACAATAGCAATCATAGCAATAGCACCACAAAAGATATCGCAGCATACTACAAACCCCAAGACAAGAGTAAACCTGAATACACAGACTATTTTGTGTTGTATTACCATTATGTTTATTCTGCCTTTAAATTTGAGGCTCTTAATGCATATTTTGATCTAATGGTAACTATTTGTCTGTTATTGCATTAGTCAGTAGCTAACTATAATAGTCATTACTTTTTGCGTATAAAAGGAGGATATTAAGTGCTATTATGCGATAGCAGTTTTTTAGGAATACTAAACGTTTCCAGCAGTGTAAAAATCAGGACATAATGAATGAAGCACACACAGATCTTTATGTATATTAATGTAATACACTGCTCTCTGTAATCACTTACAGTAAGTGGCATTGAAAATGAGTCTTAATTTGTGACTATTATACATGTCTAAAATAATAGTGCTCCATCTACAGATTTTGACAGTGAGAGGCAGAATGAAGTTTCAGCAGGCTGACCCTGGTCTCTTGATGATTAGATGGTTTCACCACTAGGTCACTAACTAGGCCACCACCCCCCCCCCGCCCGCCCCCCCCCCCCCCCCCGCCCCCCCCCCCCCCCCCCCCGCCCCCCCCCCCCCCCCCCCCCCCCCCCCCCCCCCCCCCCCCCCCCCCCCCCCCCCCCCCCCCCCCCCCCCCCCCCCCCCCCCCCCCCCCCCCCCCCCCCCCCCCCCCCCCCCCCCCCCCCCCCGCCCCGCCCCCCCCCCCCCCCCCCCCCCCCCCCCCCCCCCCCCCCCCCCCCCCCCCCCCCCCCCCCCCCCCCCCCCCCCCCCCCCCCCCCCCCCCCCCCACCCCCACCCCCACCGCCCCCCCGCCCCCCCCCCCCCCCCCCCCCCCCCCCCCCCCCCCCCCCCCCCCCCCCCCCCCCCCACCCCCCCCCCCCCCCCCCCCCCCACCCCCCCCCCCCCCCCCCGCCCACGCCCCCCCCCCAGCCCCCCCCCCCCGCCCCCCCCCCCCCCCCCCCCCCCCCCCCCCCCCCCCCCCCACCCCCCCCCCCCCCCCACCCCCCCCCCCCCCCCACCCGCCCCCCACCCCCCCCCCGCCCCCCCCCCCCCCCCCCCCCCATCACCATATTAGCCATCTTCCTGGGCCGGTATGTCTTGATTTTAATATGACATTGTCTCTACAGTGCCTTGTGCTTGTTCCAACTCACAGTTTAATACTCCCTTTTTTAACAAATTTCCGTCTTCCTACCTATTCACTTTTCTAGGGGGAAAAATGTAAAAAGTAAAAGAGAAATGTGTAGCTTTCCTTGTAGCAACTATTGATAATACTTCCATCCACAAAACTTTAGCTTTGGAATTTGCAGGGTAGCAGTTTTCCAGGTTTCAGCCACAGGATATGCCAGAAAATGCTTGCTAGGTGTGGATTCCACCAGGGGTGCACCTATGGGAATTTCCGGTACCCAAATACACACCCCCCCCAGGCATCTTGGGCACATGCACTTGATTTTTTGGCTGTTGGCCTCAGTAAGCTCCATTTTTTTTTTTTATGTAACTACATTTTTATTCAAAATTTTCAAATAAACAGATATACAATAACAATAAGTTTCTCGTCCAAAAGTTGCACAATAAGTATCACGTAAAGCACATTTCACATGTCCAAATTGCATTACATCACATGAGACAAGAAATTTTAGCATATAATGCAAGCAATACAACAGAATAACAATACGACAAAGACAAAGACAGAAACAAGAGGGAAGTGGAAAGGTAGATCAATTGCTCTTTCAAAAAATAAAAAATAACGGTAATAGGTTAATCAATGTGATAGGGTCTCAATCTCTATAAGATAGTAATCCCATGGAGACCAAACCACAGTGAAGGCATCCACCTTATTATTAAGCAAGGCCGTGAGATATTCCATTCTCCTTATCTCCTTCAATCGGTCTAGCACATCTGCTCTAGTGGGTGGGGTCGTCTTTTTCCAATGACCAGCGACTAAACACCGGGCCGCTGTGAAGTAAGCTCCATTTTAAACTGTATATGTTTAGTCAGGATGGGAGTACAGTTAAAAATTATGGAGGAGCAGAAAATCACTGACTCCTTACTCTGCCATTTACAATTATAGGCCACGAACTGGTTTGGGCCTGTGGTCTATGAGATATCAGTTGCAGCCCAACATAGGTGGTGTAATAAAGGCAATGAAATACATTGCCGATGCTGAAAACCGCCTGTCAGCCTTTTACATTGACATCAATTAAAAATCCGTGCAGCAGTCCCGCCAGATGGTTTTTGACACTGCTGGCTGTCTGCAAAAACTTAAAACATGTTCATTCTTCCACCTGGTTTTCAGGCAGAACATGAACATGTGGCAGAACATGAACAAACCGCGGACAAAAACCGTCCCCCTACGTGCCAAGAAAAGACTAAATACTGGTCGGTATTTGGTCTTTGCCTTGTAGGCGCACCCTTATTGATTAAGGTCTAAAAGGGACACTATTACTAAAAAACAGGCACAGAGTGGCATAGCTGAAGCATTAAAGCACTACCACTAATAAAGGTTGCTTCAAACAGGGCATTATTATTGAGTGGGGGCCAAAAGGGGCACTATTTCTGTGAAGGGGAATTATTATTGAGTATGGCCAGATGTGGCACTATCACTAAGAAGGGGTCAAAGAGGAGGCATTTTTATTAAGTGGGTGCCCAAAGGGGCAATATTAATGACAAAGGGACACAGAATGGGCATTATTGTAGTGTGATCCTTTCTGAGAAGGAGAAATTATTATTGCATTGGGCCAAAAAGGGAGCTATTGCTGAATAAGGGCTCAAAGTGGGTATTATTATTATGTGGGGACACAAAAAGGGCAGTATTACCAAACAAAGCATAAAAGGCCAAGACGGTGCACAAAAGGAGCATCATGTTTGGTGAAATGTAAGTGTCACTAACTGTGTGAGGGCCTACCAGCGGTACAAAATGAGGGTAATTATTATATGGGCCACTATTGCCCTCTGGAGCATAAACCACAAAAGGGAAATTTGTGTGGAGGTGCTGCAAAAATGAGTAGTTTGTGCAACATATTTTGCAGAGACACATTGGGGGACATTATTGAAAACTGTTTTGGACTAAGAATTTCTTTGTTGCCCATAGCAACCAATCAGAAAGCCTGTTTCATTTTTTCAGATCTCTATCTGAAATGAAAGGGGAACTCTGATTGGTTGCTATGGGCAACAAAGAAAGTCTTAGACCAAGACAGTTTTCATACATTTGGCTCATTGGGGCAGATTTATCAAAGCAGTTACGCCAGAATTCTGGCTCCATTTGCACCAGAAAGCAGCTGTTCGCCACATTTACTATGTGTTTTTGACAGTTTCAGACAGCTTCTGCGCCTTGCCCGACAAAAGGGGCGTGGTCTTTTAAAAGGGGCGTGGCAAAAATGCGCCCAAAAATGCGCCCAGATTTTGTCGCCGTTTATGGTGTGAAAGTAAGACAACTTAATTGTGGTACAGAGTTAGACTAGACAGTTCTAACCTGCACCAGATTTATCAACACTATGATAAATGTGGCACATTGTAAAACTGTCTAGTCTAACTTTACAAAGTCTAAAAGTAAGACACTATTGATAAATCTGCCCCAATGTGTCTGGACAGTGGTGTAGATAGAGAAAACAAAGGAAATGACTCCAATCAGAGAAGACGTCACCTGTGATCAATGGCTGTAACTGCACTGTAATCCCTTATGTGTCTGCTGTCTGCAGAGTACCACTTGTATCTACAACTGCAAGGTCACCATAACATGGTAACATTGGTATTTGTATAGTAGTCTTTATTTAGTAACACTATGGCAGTATTATTCAGTCACTATCTGGTGATAATATCTGGTGGTATTTGCCCCAGATTATTTCTGGGACACCAATCTCAAAAATAATCCAACCATTAAATACTATGAAAGATACAAAAATAATTGAGCATGCAGATGCAACCAACTCTGTATTGATTTTTATGCTGACCCCTGTACTCCCAAATAACCCACACTTATTATAAAACATTAAAAAAGTAATTGAAAGTAAAACCGAAAGTACTGACCCCGCCCATGTACAGTGATTGACAGTTATTTCTATATACACACTGATGCAGGGAAAATTGTCAATCACTGTATGTGGGCAGGATCAGGAGGACTCTTGCTGTCTGTTAAAGAGTCCTGCCAGTATTTTCTGCTTTTACTCAGAAATCCTTCTCCAAATCATAGAAGCCTATCTACCACATTACTGAGCTTCTCTTCCTCTATCATATCCCACTCTCAGACCAGCATAAGCCACCTAACTGGTTCCCTTTAAGGAGTGTTGTAGTTTTTCTCTACATCATCCGATTTTTGGGATTGTAATACGTTTCCACTGATCATCCTAACCTCATTTTACAACTACTGTAAGGAGTGCAGTTCCTGCTTCAACCATAGATCATTGGGGGCCTGACACCCAGCAATTAGTAGATTACAGCACCTTCCCCTTCAATGTTGTTGCCCAGCGTGTACTTCTAAAACACCCAGCGCACAGCGGCGCCACACATCGCTATATGCCATGTGACTGCTGGACAGTTCTAGAAAAATCCTTTTAAAGAGTCTTCAAACAAAAGCTTTCCTCTAGGTCATAAACAATATTTGTTAGATCGTTATTACATATTGTTAATTTTATATCTAAGAATCTTTTTTTCACTGAATTATCAGTATGAAATAAAACTTCCCGCTCAGGTTTATTTGTACATCGATTTTCAAGCTCTAGTATTAATACTGCTCTGCTGAAGGAAGGGTTAGCCAAACATCAACCCTGCCTATTTATTGCAAATTAATAATTGCATTGGAAAGGACATAACAGGCCAAACTAATCACTTTCCTATTTGGGTGGCTATAGAAAATGGACAGTGTGGAAAAATTAAATGACCTCTATTAATTCTCAGAGGAGAATAAACTCTGGTAATTTCTGCAGATTTCATGACATGGACAACTATGACCTAATCAGCAATCAGAATCCTAATTCAAATGAACAAATCAGCAGCTCTGCCGGCATCAAAAAAGTCAAAGTAGTCAAATTAAGCCCAACCGTTCCCCTGTAAATTAATGAATATGACAAATTAGTCTTCTCATGTCTGTTGACACCTAGTTGGTATTTAATTGTCAGACATGTAAAATTTGGCTTTAAGTCAATAAGAACTAAATGGCAAGTACATTCTCTGTGAATGGTGACAGGAGGAACGTTCCCTGCAAAAAAACTGTTTCCAAATTACTTTTTCCAAAAACTCCTCATTTTCTTCTATGTGTGTTGGAATAGAATCATTTCTAAAACAACACATACATTATATGGGACAATTATTGTCAGGCATCGACTGCTGAGGAGTCTTTAAGGTGTATTTCTGTGGTGTAAAGTGTTTCTCAACACAATATATTTGGGATCAGCCAATATACTCTGGACAGCAAGTTTCACATTCACATGCGAATGTAATACTCTTATGCGATATTTGTCACTCTATAAGACTGTCTGACTTTCCTATATCTGAAATCATATCATGCTTTGTACTGTAAGTTTTGAATGTATTCCTTGATAAAATTTGTTGTAAAAAAACACACACAATATATTATTCTCTTCTGCTCCCTGACCTACATTTGTGGGTCATTTGTCAAGGTTTAGGGTAAATGTAGAGAAGGTTCAATGCAACATTTTGTTAGTGATCAGGAACGTTGTAAGAGTTTTAGGCCATGTTTACACGGCTTATTTGGACGAGGTTTTGGACGAGGTTTTCGGAGCATTTCCTCGCCCAAAACGCTTCCAAAACGCCCCGAGTTCATTTCATTGATTCCTATGTAAAACCTCATTGTAGCTCACACACGACAAGGTTTTTACACGCTTCTTTGGAAAGAAGTGTCATGTCAATTCTTGAAGCGTGTTTACGGCGCGGTTTTGGTGCGGTTTTGGGCGCGGTTTTTGTCCTGGCTATTAATTTATATGGGTGAAAATCTCGTCGAAAACCAGATCCAAAACCTCGCCGAGAAATGCCTCTAAAACCTCTTTTGAAGAAGCGTGTTTCAGGCAAGGTTTCAATGTGGTTTTGGCCGAGGAAACGCTCCGAAAACCTTGTCAAAAACCTTGTCCAAATAAGCCGTGTGAACATGCCCTTAAAGAGGTTTTTTCACAAGGCTATTTCACAGTATGCTCTTCACAGCCAGCTTCAGGCTCCCACTTCCTGTTCAGGTTGTGGGTGGTTCTAAAGCAGTGACTGACATTTCAATGCTGCTTTTCTTAGCTGAGCCTGTTAGTGGGACATGATGGTGGAGTTTTAACGGCAGGGCACAGGCTACATAGACCTAAAAGGTTTGTCCGTAAGATAGTTAAACAAGCTCCCGTGCTGCTAATAAGACACAGCAGCTTGGCAAAGTGACTTCTGTCCTTGATTAAAAGTTGTTAAAAAAATCATGGGTACTGCTCTTGGTTTGGTGGGTATGGGTGGGATGGTTGGGGTTTGTTTATGGTTGTATGCTAATACTGCTGAAAGCACTTATCAAGATATATGGTATGGACATATTCATATACTCCTATTTTTTTTTATCTAAAAAGCAAAATGATTGTATATGTATGTATCCTGATGTAAAAAATAATGGTAAGAGACGTTCTATTCTGTATCTGCATTAATTGTTTAATAAAAATTATCTGATTTAAAAAAATAAATAAATAAGACACAGCAGGGAGTGATCTCAGTCAGGGCTGCTAGAGCAGAGAGAGATGGCCGGCAGCCTACGAAACCTTTTGTAAACAAGCACGAGATCCGAACTGCTCTAACTCTGAAATTAAGCAAAATCAGATCAGCAATGTATTTGGTAAAAAATCTTTATTTATCTTTGCCCACGTGTTTAAAGCTAATTAATATAATAGGAATACCTCTTTAAGCTTATTCACTGTGTACCATAGCTTTTTGTTTTATTTCCTTGCCATTTTCAAAATCACTGCTTGCTGTCAGTGATGGAAAACATTCATGGTTAAAAACCAATACAGAGTTAATCAAACATACTGTTGGGGGGTTGATATAATTGCATCCAGTCTAGGCAATACTCTGTAGGCAAACCACGTCAGCAGTACAAATCTCTCCTTTGTTCTGAAAATTTACTAAAATGTGTTTAGATGCATAGACACATGAAAGCAAAACAGAAGAGATCATTAAAATAGCATTAAAAATCTTGAAGATGATAGTTTTCAATGTGAAGACACAATACACTGAAAAAGTCGGTGTAATTTAATTAGCAGTATTATTTTCTTTAAATGTATTTTTGAATAGAGTTCATGCGCATCTTATTGAAACAGGCAACCACATCTGGAACTTTGCCTGTGACAACATAATTCACTGGTAAATGGTTGCCTAGCAACCAGTGACATCATAATGCATGGAACACTGAAAAGTTATGAATACTGAATTACTCAGTCACTTCTCACCAGTCCTGTACAGGATAAAGCTGCAACAAGAAGCTGGTAGGTTATTTTTAAAAAATTAAATTATTATATGATAAAAGGTGTCTGTGGTAGTTGGTAGTTTCTGGGGGAGCCATAGCAATCATAGTGACTGCTATTTTTCCCACCTTTGGAGTAGCCCAATATGAGCTATAAACTACTTAAAGAGAACCTGTCACATAGGTTATGCCCCACTTGCTGAGGACAGCACAAGCTAGTGTCAGACCTGCTGTTCCCAGTGCTGTGTCCCTTATTCTGTAAGATGCTGGAGTTTTCATGTATTTAATGCTCAAATTGCTCCTCATTCGAGGAGTCATTCAAAGAGTCAGTTTTTTTCAAACTCCGCCCATCTGAGGATAGCCCCGCCCACCTCAACTGATAAACCTATTTGAATAGGTAGAAACATGTGAATAACCGTCAGTAGGCGGGGATAGTCTTTGGTGAGCGGGGCTAACACCTACTCATGAATAAGATTTGAGGGGTAAATGCTCTAAAACTGCTGCATCTTACAGAATAAGGGACACAGTGCTGGGAACAGCAGGTCTGACACTAGCTTGTGCTGTCCTCAGCAAGGGGGGCATAAACTATGTGACAGGTTCCCTTTAAGGAAGTGTCATGTTATGATTCAGTATTACGGCTAAGAGCTTCAAACTAACTGAGCCCAATAGGAAATATCATTATTAAAGGATCATACCCAGTATGTAAAGTGATGTTCTACATAGTAACATAGTAGATAAGATTGGAAAAGACACAGGTCCATTGAGTCCAACCTATAACCCTATCTGTAAAGCCAATCAAGGGGTCACACCCACCTTGTAAAGTAATGGCATACATAGTAAATACGGTAGGGAAAATACATAGGTCCATTGAGTCCAACATATAAGGCCGTGTTCACACGACTTATTCACGGCGGATTTGTGAGCCGGATTGCGCTCGCAAATCCGGCTTGAATAAGGGGCGGGATGGGGGCGGGGCCGGAGCGCGGCGGGGGCGCCGCTCCCCGGCCCCATAGACTGTCATTATCGACGGCGCGTCCGCGCCGTAAATAATGTGCATGTCACTTTCTCCCCCCGCGGCGGATTCGCCGAGCGGGGAGGAGCGACGGAATCCACTGTTCTCTATGAAAGCAGTGGATTACCGTAATGACTCCGACGGATTGGCGCCGTACTGCAGCGCAAATCCGGCGGGGAGTACGGCGCCAATCCGCGGACAAATAAACCGTGTGAACGAGGCCTAAATCTTCCAGAGTCAGGCAAAAACCTCTGTGAGTGAGATGCAAATTGTCTCATCGAAGAGAAAAAATTTGTTCCTCACTCTGAATACAGCAAATAAGACTCTGGATCAACGTTCAATCTCCATAATCCTGTCCCCATAACCTGTAATATTACATTTTTCACAAAAGGCATCTATGCCCTTCTTGAACCTGTTTAATGAATCCACCATCACAACCTCTTGTGGCAACCAGTCCCATAGTCTCAACTGCTCTTGCATAGAAAATGCCTGTCTATGATGATGGTGAAACCTTCTTTCCATTAGACATAGAGGATCCCGCTTGTCATTGTTACAGGCTTAGGAGTAAAAAGATCATATTATACATAGTAATGAAATTGCCCGTAAGCCTTCTTTGCAGCTGATGGATGGTTACACTGACCACTAATTTTACCTCGTGTAATTTCAGTTCTTTCGAATTCATAACTGTGCTGAATCCTAAAACTACTAAGGACAACACTTCATGCCATCTCTGCTAATGCTTTAGAAATGATGGCATGCTTGAACTGAATTACTCATAGCTTTCATCTCAGGTGGCACAATGTGTTTGTTACTGAGATTTAAGCAGCAGTTTTCCTGCTTGATTCTCAGATTTGCTAATATATATTTATATTCACTGCTTTTAGGTATGTAAGTTTTGATGTTGTACATATTTTAAGGCTACAGAAAATGTAGAGACAGTATCGAAATAGAAATATTGACAGCTTTTGTGGTGCTCTAATATGTTTTGTAATATGTTGTGACTATTTAGATTATAAATAATGAATTGTGCTAAATTGAATAAGACAGTGGAACGTCTCAACCACTTTGGCAATGACGAACCAGAGTCCAAGATAACCATCGGTTTATCATTTCTAACACCCACTTGGCGGCTTGGACTTTCCCAGTGAGATACACTGGTTATGGCACCTAGAATAATGACCAATTTGCTGTCAGGCAATGATGGGAGGCGATGACATGGTGAAGAATGCAATTGTGCAATTGATGATATATGATGCAATCAGTAAAGTTAGCAGAGGTCATACAGACTGAAACAAGGTCAGAATGAAGCAAAAGTTTACCAGGCTCAAGAATTACAAAACCGTACATAGGATATCCTGCAAACAGCCAGGAACCCCAAGGCTATGTCTAAACAACATAAGTTCAAATGCCGGTGGAAATCCAAAGGTATCTTAACTTAACTAAATCGTGCTTTTTGGCACAGGTTTGCGAAAAAAAAAACACGGTCGGTTGTAGAATCTGTTGGAAGATAGAACATGTTCATTATTCCGGCAGAGGCCAGAAGTTTAGCTATTCCGACAATAGAAAATTCGGATTTTCTATTGCATTCCATAGGGCACTGGCTACATGGATTTTTTCGCGCATTCAAAATAGAATCCATGAAAATTCAGGGGGGGCCCCCCCTTTTTTAAAAACCCGGGGGGGGCCCAAAAAAGGGGAAAAAAATTTAAAAAATTTTTTTTTTGGGGGTTGTTAAAAAGGGGAAAAAAAAATTTTTTTTTTTAAAAAGAATTTTTTTGCCCCCCTTTTTTTTTTTCCCGGGGGGCCCCCCCCCCGGGGGGGGGGGTTTGAAAAAAATTTTTAATTTTTTTTAAAAAAAGGGCCCGGGGGGGAAATTTTTGGGTTTTTTTTTTTTTTTTAAAAAAAAATTTTTTGGGAATTTTTTCCGGGGGGAAAAATTTTTTTTAAAAATTTTACGAAGGGGCCCAAAAAAAAAAGGGGCTTCCCCCGGGGGGGCCCCCCCCCCCCCAAAAAAACCCCCCCCTTTAAAAAAAAGGGGGGGGGTTTGGAAAAAAAGGGGCCCCTTTTGGGGGAAAAAAAGGGGGCAAAGGGGGGGGGGAAAGGGAAAAAAAAAAAAAATTTTTTTTTTTTTTTAAAAAAAGGGGGGGCCCCCGGCCAAAAAACCCGGGGAAAAAATTTCCGGGGGAAGAAAAAAATTTTTTTTTTTCCGGAAAAGCCGGGGGAAAGCCGGCCCCTCAAAAAAAAAAAATAAATAGGAAAAATTTAAAAAATTTTTTTTCCCCGGGGAAAAAAAAAAAAAAACCTTTTTGAAAATTTTTTTGGGGGGGGGCCCCAAATTGGGAAAAATTTTTAAAAAAAAAAAAAAAAAGGGTTTTTTAAAGGTTAATTAAAAATTCTTTTTGAAAAAATTTTTTAAAAAAGGGGGGGCCCCCTTTTTTTTTGGGCCTTTTTCCCCCTTAAAAATTTTCCGGGAACGGGGGGTTTTTTTTAAAATTTTGGGGGGGTTTTTTTTTTTTTAAAAGGAAAGGTTTAAAGGAAAAAATTTTTAAAATTTTTTTTTTTAAAAATTTTTTTTTCCCCTTATTTCCCGGGGGGGGAAGGGGGGGGGGTTTTTTTTAAATTTCCCCTTTTGGGGGGGGGGAAAAAAAAGGAAAAACCAAAAAAGGGGGGGCCCCCCCCCAAAAAACCCAAAAAATTTGGTTTTTTTTTTAAAAAAGGGGGAAAACCCCCCCGGGCCCCCTTTTAAAAAAAATTTTAAAAAAAAATTTTTTTCCCCCCCCCCCCCCCTTTTTTTTTCCCCCCAAAATTTGGGGCCTTTGGGGGGGGAAAAAATTCCCGGGGGGGGGGAAAAAGGGGAAAAACCCCCCCTTTTTGGGCCCAAATTTTTGGGGGTTTTTTTTTTTTTTTAAAAAGGGGGGGTGGGGGGGGGGGGGGGGGGGGGGGGGGGGGCCCCGGGGGGGTTTTTGGGGGGGGCCCCCCGGGGGGGCGGCGGCGGGGGGGGGGGGCCCCCGGGGGGCCCCCGGGGGGGGGGGGGGGGGCCCCGGGGGGGGGGCCCCAATCCCCCCGGGGGGGGCCCCCCAACCCACCCGGGGGGGGGGGGGGGGGGGGGTGGGGGTTTGGGGGGGGGGGTGGGGGGGGGGCCTGGGGGGGGGTTTTTGGGGGGGGGGGGGGGGGCCCCCCCCCAAGGGGGGGGGGGGGGGCCCCCGGCCCCCGGGGGGGGGGGGGGGGGGAAAAATTTTTTTGGGGGGGGGGGGGGGGGGGGGGGGGGGGGGCCCCCGGGGGGGGGGGGAAAAGGGAAAAAAACCCCCCCCTTGGGGGGGAAATTTTTTTTCAAATTTTTTTGGGGGTTTTTTTTTTTTTCCCTTTTTTTTTTGGGGGGGTTTTTGGGGGGGGGGCCCCGGGCCCTTTTTTAAAAAATTTTTTTTTCCCCGGGGGAAAATAAATTTTGGGAAAAAAATTTTTTCCCCTTTTTTTTTTGGGGGGGGCCCCCCCAAAATTTTTTTAAAAAAATTTTGATTTTTTTGGGGCCCCCCGGTTTTAAAACCCCCCTTTTTTTTTTAAAAAATTTTAAAAAATTTTAAATTTTTAAAAAAAAAAAAAAAAACCTTTTAAAAATTTGGGTTAATTTTTAAAAATTTTAAAAAAAAAAAAAAAAGGGGGAAATTTGGGTTGAAAGGCCTTTTTAAAAGGGGGGTTTTTTTCCCCAAAATTTCCTTTTTTTTTTTTTTTTGGGGGGGCCCCCCCCAAAAAAAGGGGGGGAATTGGAAAATTTTTTTAATTTTTTTCCCCCCCCTTAAATTTTTTTAAAAAAAAAAAAAAATTTTTTTTTTTCCCCCCTTTTGGTTTTTTTGGGGGGGGGCCCTTTTTCCCCGGGTTTTTTTTCCCCCCTTTTTTTGGAAATCCTCCCCCTTTCCCCCCGGGGAAAACCCCCGGGTTTAAAGGGGCCCCCCCCCTTTTTTGGGGGGTTTCCCTTTTTAAAAAAAACCCCCCCCCCCGGGGGTTTTTTTTCCCCTTCCCCCCCTTTTTTTTTGGCCCCCCCCCCGGGGGTTTCCCCTTGTTTTTTTTTTTTCTCCCCCCCCCCCCCGGTTATTTCCCTTTTTTTTTAAAAACCTTAAATTTTCCCCAAAAAACAAAAGGGGGGGGGGGGGGGGAAAAGTTTCTTTTTTGGGGGGGCCCCCCCCCCAACCCCCCCCCCACCCCCTTTTCACCACCCCCTTTTTTTTTTTGCTTTTTTAAAATTTTTTTTTTTCCCCCTTTTTTTTTTTTTTTTTTGGGGGGGGGAAGAATTTTTTTTTTAAAAAAAGGGGGGGGTTTTTTTAAAAACCCTTTTTTAAAAATTTTTTTTTTCCCCCTTTTTAAAATTTTTTTAAAAAAAAAACCCCCCCCCGGGGCAGGAAAAAAAAAAAACCCAAAACCCCCTTAAAAATTAAAGGGGGGGGAAAAAAATTTTTCCCCCCTTTTAAAAATCCCGGGGGGGAAAAAAAACCCCTTTAAGGATTTTTTTTTTGGGGGGGCCATTTGAAAAAGGGGGTTTTTAAAAAAAAAAAAAAGGGGGGGTTTTTTTTTTAAATCATTTTTTTTTGGGGGTTTTTTAAAAAAAAAATTTTAAAAAAAACCCCCCCAAAATTTTTTGGGGTTTTCCTTTTTTTTTTTTAAATTTTTTTTTTTGGGGTTTTTTTTTTTTTTTTGGGGAAAAAAAAAGGGGGTTTTTAAAGGGTTTTTTTTTAAAATTTCCTTTTTTTTTTTTAAAAAAATCCCGGGGGTTTTTTTCTTTTTGGATCAACACTGTATGATAATAGGTTGAATTAGACTGAATCTTAATTCATTTAACTAGCTAGGTAACAATGGAAATACAGAACTATTTGCACCAACATGGGGTCCCGGGCTCCCGGGGGGTATTGTTGCTTGTGCAATTTAGGGGTTTCCTTGGGAAAATTTTCGAGCCAGAGTTTAACCTTTTTTCCTTACGGAGGAAGGTCATATGACCACTTACAAAATACACAGAAAACCTTCTGAGTCCATTTTCCATTCTTTGCTGCACTCTAGGGGAGCAACTCTATTGAATTTTTGAAAAACCCCTTTAAAGGGAACCCAAAAAAAAACTTTCCCCTGTACGCCAAACCAAATTTTTAAAACCAAATGAAAAACCTCAAGTCAACCAAAAGGTCCCTTTTTATTACAGAAGTTTTAAAGACATATGGTTTTTTTTTGTTCTCTTTTTTTCCTTTTTCAGAACCAAAAAATAAACTTTTAAAGGCAGTTGCCCACGCAAAAAGGGCTTTCCAGTGTCAAGATATTAAATGCAATTTCAGTATACTGTTCAAAATTTTCCCCTCAGGGCATTTTTTTGTGATTTTCCAAGGGGAAAAATTTTCTTTTTTTTTTTTTCCCTTTTCCCCCCTAATTCTTAAATTTGAGGTCATTTTAATAACACGGCTTTCTGTCAATTGGGGGCCAAGGGTTTGGGCCCTTTCCCTTTCTCTTAGCTCCCGCTCTTTCCGCAAGGGGCCCGTTGAAACTCCTTTTTCCCTGCTTGGTTTTTACGTCAAGGCCAGTCCCCTCTTCTTAGGTTTTTGGGATCTTGCATTTTCCTTCTGTTTTGGCTTTTTTAAGGCCCTGTACCTATGGGGCGGGTGTTCCATCTGTTTAAACCCTTTTTCTTTTTTTTCTTAGGAACCCCAAACCCCCCCCTTTTTTTCAGTATTTAAAACCAAAAAATTGGGAATTCCCATTGGTTCCCGTTTTAATGGTATTTGCCTATTAATTTTTGGGGATTTTTGGGGTTTATCACACAAGTATTTTAAAATTTTTAAATTTCCCAAAGGGGGGTCCGACTTTAAATATTTACCCGAAAACTGAAAGTTTAAAAGAAATTTCCCGTTGACATTAATAGAAAATACACATTTTTAATTTTTACATGGGGATATTTTGAGGGGTTTTTTTTGTGCCAAAAAAAAAATTAGAAATGAAATTTTTTTTGGTCGAAAAAAAAAAAAATGTGGAATTTACTAATTACAATTTAGGTTTGGGTTTAAAAAAAATTTTGGAGAGGGGCGTTGATCCCCGGGGGGGGGTTTTTTCCCATTGCCCCCGATTGGAGTCGGAAAGGGGAATTTTTATCAAAAAATGAGGACAACTTGGCTTTTTACCTCCTTGGGTTTTTTTTGCCTTTTCCCCTGGTCAACACTTTTGCACAACAGGCTGAAAATAAAAAAAACGTCTTGTCTTTTTTTGGCCCTTTCAAACTTTGGGAAATATTTAAAAAACCCCGTTTAAAAGGGTTTCCCCAAAAAATTTTTATGTGGTTTTTAAAAACCCGGTTTCCCTGGGCCCAAAAAAAAAACGAAATGAATAGGACTCATTTCTGGCTGTAAACTGCGAGTTAAAAAAACAACCCAAAAATTTCCCTTATAATACTGTTTTTAAAAACTCAAATTTAAAACCTGGTTTTTTTTTTTGGCCCGAAAATTTGACGAAAAAGTTTAATCCCTCATGGGAAGGGGCCCCTTTTTATCTTAAAAATTTACTTACCTTTTGTTGCCCCCCTTTATGAAAACTGGTTTTAAAATAGTATTGAACAAACTAAAAAAGCTCAAAAAGTTTTGCTAAAAGAGTGTTTTCAAAAAAAACCCCCTTTTAAAAATGGGCCCCCCCTTTAGGAACCCCAAATCAGTGTTAATTTTCCATTCTCAAAAAACTTTTTCCGTTAGAGGGCTATTTTTTAAAAGGGTTTTGTTGGGGGTTTTCACGGGGATCCATATATCCTTTTTTGGGATAAAAGGGGGAAAAAATGTTTCTTTTTAAAAAAAAAATTTCCCCCACATAGCTGGGCAGTAAATTTTTTAAGAAATATTGCCACCAAATTTT
Source organism: Phyllomedusa bahiana (assembly GCA_025379985.1). Taxonomy (NCBI): domain Eukaryota; kingdom Metazoa; phylum Chordata; class Amphibia; order Anura; family Hylidae; genus Phyllomedusa; species Phyllomedusa bahiana. Next base: position 57,357 of record JAODAL010006223.1, on the reverse strand, counting down.
TTCCCTTTTTGGGTTTTGGGGGTTTCACTGCCCCTTTTTCAGGGGTGCCCAAATTTGCCCAAAACAAATTTGGGTGGTCTCTGTCCTCTGTTTTTAAGCCTTTCCCGTTCAGAAAACAAGAAAAATTTTTTCACATGGGCCCCTTATTCGTAAAAGAAACTGAGGTTTAAAATTTTTTTTTGCTTTCCACACTGAAATCCACCGTGGAATTGGGGCGTAACTATCCCTTAGACTCTGCTCCCTGGTTGAGCCCAATGCCAAATCCATGCACCAAATCCAGAGGGTCTATGTCTGAGGTAAGCTTTGTGACAATGAATTTACTTACTATATTTTTTATCAACAAAATTTTGAAAAAATTTTGAACTTGTGACAATGAATTTACTTTATTTTTTTCTTAACATATTTTTGACTGCAAAACATAAATATAATGGGTACAGAATAAGGGCTTGTTCAAAAACGGGCCCTTTTGGATCCTTTTTAATCCGTTTTTGGCAAATTTAAAAAACGCATTTCCCGGGAAAAAGGGGGTTTCCCCCAAAAAAAAAGCATTGGATACTTTATTTGGATCCTTTTTAATTTCTTTTTTATTGGGGTTTTTTTCGCATCCCCTTTTCGGATGCCTTTTCGGGACGGGGAGATCAGTCAGCTCCTCTTCGCTCTCAGCAAACACCCGGCCCAGGTCTCAGAGCACCTCGTCCCGCTACCCGCCTCCCAAGCAGCACCTCGTCCCAGCTAAACCCCGTCCCCCACAGCGCACCTTTGGCCCAGCTCACCCCGTCCTCCCACAGAACAAATCGTTTCCCCGCCACCTCGCCTTCCCACTGCAAACACCCCCTTCCCCGGTCAACCCCGGGCCCCCACAGCAGCACCTCCCCCAAGGCCCACCTCGTCCTCCCACGCAGCAACCCCGTCCCCGCTCAACCCCGTCCACGCCGTTTAGCAGCCCCCGATCTCCTGCGCCGGCCCCTCACCTGCCCCCGGCCTCTCACCTGCCCCGCCCATCCCGCGATTGCACCCCCGCTCACCTGCCCCGTTACCTGCACCGGCCGGTTCCCCCCCTTTCCCGCCCCATCACCTGCGCCCCCTCCCCGCGATCCAGCCCTACTCATGCACTTTTGCATCCGTTTTTAGGTGCAAAAACGCGAGCTGTTACGTACCAGGAAATAATGGGCCTTTTTGGGGCAAGTGCCAAAAAACGGACTCCATTATCTCCTAAGGGGGTTTTACTTGCGGGAAAAACCCCAAGAAGAAATTTACATTTTTAAAATTTTTTTTAAAGTGGGGAAAAAAAAAACCAGTGCAGGAGGCTTCAAAAGGCATCGTGATCTCCCGTGGGAACAGCGAAACGCCTTTTTCCATTCAACTCAATGTTAAAAACACACCCGACAAATTTTTTTAGATCCGTTTTTGGGATACGTTTTAAAAAGGATCCCCAAAAACGGGCCCTGGGAACAAGCCCCCAATACAGAAAAAAAAAACCAAAAAGGGAAAAAATGTTAGAAACTTTCATTTTTTCCTAAAAATTTTCGTTTAAAAAAAAATGAGGGCGAAAAGCTCAGAAAAGGGACTTTTTTTTGCACCCCCATACCCAGCCAAAAAACTGGTTTTATATTAAGACAACCCCTGTCCAACCTAATAGGACATATGGAGGTCATAAGAGAGGGTAATGATTGGATTCCTTCTATAAGCTAGAACGGAGGAGGGGCTGAGCCATCCATTTTTTTTTGAGGAAAATTTTTTCAATAAAAATTTTCCCAAACCCTTTGCCGTCTTTTTTTTTTTTAACCCACCAACCCCCCCAAACCCAAAGTTCCTTTTTTTGCAAGGGGAGCCACCTCAAACTCCCAAACCCGCCTGGGATTTAAAAGGTTCTAAATTTTTGGGTTTTTGGTTTTCCCAAACCCTTAAACGGGGTTTGCCACGAAGTTTAAAAAAAATTTTGGGAAATTTTTAAAATTTTAAAAAAAAAATTTTCACCATTCATCAAAGTTAAAAAAAACCGGGGCAGTTTTTTTTTAGCTGTCCTTTTTTTTTAACCATTGGTTTTCAGCTCGGGCTCCAGGGGAAATACCAGGGTGAGAGCTCCCCCAGTCTTTTGGGCGGGCCCCTGCTCCCGACATCCTTCTCCCTCAGGCTGCTAAGAGTGTTTTTAAAACCCCGGGGCTGTCAACTATCCCCGTCCTTTGGACAAATTAGAAAAAAGTCAAAAAAGTGCAAAAAAAAAAAAAAAGAAACCTCAATGAGGTCTGTTTCACTGATAAAAGAGGAAAAAAAACCACAGATTAAAATTCCCCCCAAATTTTTTGAACCAAAGGGCCCTTGTGCTGAAAAAAAAAATGGTTTCCTCTAAGGGTGCAAGTAGTACTTTTCAATTCTAAAACATAAAAAGGGCTTTTTCTTTATACGAGAGGGAAAAGGGTGGGGTTTTCATCCGTTTTGGGGCACATTTTTGCAAATTTAAAAACCAAAACACACACCCCCCTTTTGGGGACACAGAGGCCCGAAGAGCTTGGGGTTCAGGAGGTATGAAAAGAGGGTGTGGGAAAAACCCCCCTTTAAAATTTTTTTCTGTAACAAGGGTTATGTGGCAAGTTGTGTTATTTGGCTATTATGTAACAATGCTATATTAATATTCCCTTTTGTAATATTTTTTATTTGTGAGATCTTTGAAAAGAAATTAGGGAGAATTTTCTTTTGAAAATGTTTCCCTATTTCCTTCTTCATGGGTCCATTCAGGTTTTTAGAGAAAAAAAAATAGAGAACACAAAGTTCTTTCTCTTGTCATTGGTCAGAGATTGCATTCAGGGTTACAAGGTTAGGCAATGTTGACCATCACTGGCATGTGCTGAAGTTCAAAGATTGTATCTAACTTGTAATTGTTAACTTAATCAGGTCATTTGGTAGTATAAAAAGTCAGAAAACAGGATTACACACATCACCACTCATTAGGCCAACAGTAATTTTTCCTGACTTAGACATGAAAAATCAAACCCTTTATACAGCTAAAAATGAAAAAAAATAAACTTCTTATGCTGTAGAAATACAATAACAAAAATTCCTTAACCCCTTACCGCCACAGCCAGTTTTGGCCTTCCTGACAGAGCCCCATTTTTTAAATCTGACATGTGACACTTTTTGACACTTTTACCTATCCATTTTGGTCCATACAATCCTTGTTTATTTGTGAAAAATATCAAAATATTGTGAAAATTTTTAAAAATTAGTCATTTTCAAACGTCAAAAATTTCTGCATGTAAGACAGTTATTGCACTCAAAATAGTTTAAAACTAGCACATACCAAATGTTTACTGTAGGTTGGCATCATTTTTTAAATGTCTTTTTGTTTGTACAACAGTAGGGTCTTAGAAATTCAGTCGTAATTTTTCACATTTTCTTGAAAATTTGCAACATAGATGTTTTAGGGACCCTAGCTAATTAAACATGGCCTGCCTACTTATATGGGCCCCTATATTCTACCTAAACCCTGCCTGCCTACCTATATGGACCCCTGTAGCCTACCTAAACCATGCCTGCCTATATGGGGCCCCTTATAGCCTACCTAAACCCTGCCTGATATTATGGGGCCCCCTATAGCCTACCTAAACCCTGCCTACCAACCTGACTGGGACCTGTCTATCCATCTGTGGCCTAACTACTGCCTGCCTACCTAGGACCAATCTACCTACCTACCTGTGACCTACCTGCCTGGGGCCTATGTACTGCCTGCCTACCTACTTGGAGCCTACCAACCTACCTACCTAGGGCCTACCAACCTATCTAATGATTCTGAGGTGTACAGGCCATAGCTGTAACACAATCTCCAGGGGGTGAAACCTCTGTTCCTCCTCCCTCTAGGAGACTGGACCTCAAAGCTATGGCCTCTACCCCTCTCTCACCCCTGGGAAGTTTTTACAGAGGTGGGGGGAAGTGAGGGAGGTGCTTGAAAAGTGAGGATTCTAAGATATTTGTGTCCAAATCTGTAAGGACGAGTGGTGTCCAGGAGAAGTCATCATGGTGGTCTGGATCGGATGCAGAACAAAAGGGAAAGTCAACGACGCGGTAGAGAAACGTCACCTGTGAGTCACAAGATGTAACTGAACTGTAATCACTTATATGTCAGCAGAACCTGCGTATACTGGTATCTACCACTATATGGTCACTGTATGGTAATAATATACAGTCTGTAGGGCACCTGTATACACTGGTATATACCACTATATGGTCACTACATGGCGGTAATGTTGGTCTTTGTATGCTGAACTTTGTTCAGTAATAGTATAGGAGTATTATTCAGTCACTATGTGGTGGTAATTTGTGGTCATATTCTCGTGGTATAATCCGGCTCCTATGTAGTAGCCTTATTGGTAATGCTTGGTATAGTTGATCTTGGTATAGTAGGATTTGTTTCATAGCAGCATGATGGCGATATGGATGGTGAGGTATTTGCTCCTTGTATTATCTAGTAACTGCATGACTTAAGAGGTCCCGGTAAATGTTTGTGGTGGGGGGACGGTGGGGTCCCATCCAAAAGTTTGCTATGGGGCCCTGGCTTCTCTAGTTATGTCTATGTTTAAAGGGTAGATTGTCGATACCATATATTTGTAATTTATTTTTTATATTTTTTGTGGAAATTTGCTTTTGTGTTTTAATTTTTTTTACATTTTCACTTTTTTTTTTTAACTTTTCCCCTTAGGGGAATTGTATCAGGGATCTTTGGATCACTGATACAATACAGATAGATGAGTCATAGCAGAACTGTTATGTACTGGTCTCTATGGCAACTGTCCGGCCATGCCCATAAGGCATTACAGGCATAGTGACATCACAGACAGCCCGGAAGTGTTTCTTACACTCCCAGGCTGTCAGGTATGCAGACAACAGCGGCGATCATGTTGCTGCTGCGCTCACAGAAGACAGAAGGAGTATCTAATATCCCTGTATGTATTTCTATTTATTTGTATTGGAACACATACATACTTTATACTAATATCTTAGTCTAGGTGGTTTGGGGGATGTCTAGTGTCTTTTGGGTGTGGACTTTTTAACTTTGATATTGTAGTTTAAACATTATGAATACAATTTTGGGTTTTTAATTGGTATTTTTTTTTTTGGGAGTTTTTTATGAGGAGAGGATAAAAAAATTAAACTTATTTAGTCTTGAGAAAAGACAGCTCCAGGGAGACATGATTAATTTATATAATATTTATATATAATATTTATATAATGTATAAGCCCCTACAAAAAATATGGGGAAAAGCTATTTCATTTAAAGCACTCTCAAAAGACAAGAGGGTATTCCCTTTGTCTGGAGAAAAAAGGATTCAATCTCCAGAGGAGAAAAGCCTTCTTCACCATGAGATCTATAAATATGTGGAATGCAAATTTTGGATCAGGAATGAAGTCTTCCTTGGGGAAGATTGGTTCTTGTATAGACAGCCTGTTGGGATACTTTCACTTGCTGCTCACTGAGCAATCACTCGCAGGTGTAGATGCTGGGGAGGGTGGCAGCATGGAGGTGCAGGAGCATAAGGCAGCTAGATGGGTAACAGTTAGAAAGAAGGGTAGAGGGAAGAGCAGGGGCGTAACTACCGGGGTAGCAGGGGTAGCAGTTGCTCCGGGGCCCGTGCGCTCAGGGGGGCCCGCGCCCGGGGCAATGTGCTACTGCGTCTGCTACCTGGTAATGCCGCCTCCTGTGCCTCGGGCCTCGAGCGTTCAGAGGCAGCGCTACCGGGAGGTAGCAGAACGGAGCGACGATACGCTCTGCTACTTCCCCTGCCGGCGCTCTGTGATCACGTGGGCGCGTGCGGTGACGTCACATCACTGCGCCGCCCACGTTGAGCACAGAGGCTGCAGGGAGAGAAAACAGAGAGGGAAGCGGCGCATTTGGGGGAGCGTGGACCGAGGTAAGTAAACTATTTATTATTTTACCTGCCCCTAAGTCTGCCTAAACACCCCCTAAGCCTGCCTATTCACCCCCTAGCCTGCCTAAACACCCCCTAAGCCTCCCTATACACCCCCTTTAAACCCACCTATATACCCCTAGCTGGCCATACACCCCCTAGCCTGTAAACACCCCCTAAGCCTGCCTATACACACCCTTAAGCTCCAATATACAACCCCCTAAGCTGCCTCTATACACCCCTTGACTGGCCTAACACACCCCCTAAGCCTCCCTATACACCCTAAGCTTCCGATACACCCCCTAGTCATGCCTTTAACCCCCTTTAGCTATCCTTGAAAGCACCTATGCCTGCCTAAATACCATAGCCTGCCTATCCTCCCTTAGCTGCCGTAATCCCATACTAAGCCTGCCTTTATAACCCTAAGCTGCTATACACTCCTAAGATGCCGATATACAACCCTAAGCCTGCCGTAGTTAACACACCCTAGCCTGCCCTAGACCCCATAAGCCTGCCTATACACCCCCTTGCCTGGCTGTATACACCCCCGTATAGCTGCCTATACAACCCTAAGCCTGCCGTTATACCACCTATGCTGCCTATACACCTAAAGCCTGCCTATACACCACCGAAGTCTGCCTAAAACACCCCCTAAGCCTGCCTTTACACACTAAGCCTGCCTATACTCCTAGCCTGCCGTTCACCCCTTAGCCTGCCAAAATCCCCCTAAGCCTGCTTATATACCCCTAGCCTAGTATTAACCCCTAGCCTGCCTATACACCACTAGCTGCACTAAACACCCTAAGCCTGCTATCAACTAAGCCTGCCTATACACCCACTAGCCTGCCTATACACCCCTAGCCTTCACTATACACCCTAAGTTTCTTGCCGTATACACCCCTGAAGCTGCCGTATACTCACCCCCTATGCCTGCCGTTTATATACAACCTAGCCTGCCTAATACACCCCCTAGCATGCCTATACAAGCCCCTTAGCCTGCCGTATACAGCACCTAGTCTCTTCCTATACACCCCCTAGCCTGGCTATACACCCTAGCTGCCTTTATACCCCTAGCTGACTTTACACCCCCTAAGCCTGCTATACAACCCCCTATGCATGCTTGGTTTGTTACCCCAGCTTGGCCCTTTAGACCCCCCAGCTTGCTAGAATAGCCCCCCCAGCTGCTAGAGAGCCCCTAAAGGACCCTGCCTGAATAGCCATATAGCTTCCGTTGAAGCTGTCTTGCCTATATAGCCCTAGAGTCCCCTAAAGCGTGCTACCTATATAGCCCCGAAGCCTGCCTGGTCTACTTATATGGGGCCCTTTAGCTCCTAAAACCCTACCTATATGGCCTATAGCCCACTAACCCCTCTACTTGATACCTGTATGGCTCCCATAAGCAGCTAAAACATTGCTGCTAAATGGACCCCATTGTAGCCAGGGAGGGAGATGCTGGAAAAGTCAGGATTCGATGATATTTGTGTCTAAATATCCAGGGGCCAAGCTGGTAGTAGATGTCAATGATGGCGGGAATGGACCGGATGCAGAAAAAAAGGGAAAAGTCAACGACTCGGTTTTTCAATACGTCTACCTGGTGAGTCACAGATATAACTACACTGTCAATCACTGTTATGTCTACAGTGCCTGTGTACATGGTGTCTACCCTATATGGTCACTGTATGGGTGGTAATATCAGTCTGCAAGCATGTGCTATCACCGGTTGGTCTTACCCACTATATGGTCACTGTACGGTGTTAAATAAGTCTGCAGAGCCTGTGTACATGGTGTCTACCATATAATGGTACTGTATGGTTGTTATATTCAGTCTGCAGGCCTGTGTACATTTTAGAATATACACTATATGGTCACTATATGGCAGAGGTATATTGGTCTTTGTGTACTGATCAGTAATAGATGGTAGGGTTATTATTCAGTCACTAATGTGGTGGTAATTTTTAGGTCTTGTTCTGGCGGTATTATCAAGTCACATATGTAGTTGGTTTTTGGTAAAAATTGGTTTTGGTATAGTGGATTTGTTTGGTTGCAGTATGATGATGATATGAAGAGTGAGGTATTTGTCCCCTTGTTATTATTCTACATATTTACCTAACACATGTCACTGGTACTTGGTCGTGGTCAGGGAGGCAGGTGAGGGGAGGGGGGTAGGGGGCCCATCCGAAAAGTTTGTTTGGGGCCCTGGCTTCTCTATTACCGCCCTGGGGAAGAGGGTCAGGTGAGGCTAGTCCTGGATCTGGCTCACCCAAACAAATTTGCAAGAATTGGCTGATGAGGGGGATGTCGTCTCAGATATCGCATGGCTGGCGAGGACGCTACCCCTTTCTGTTCCAGTAAGTTAGGAGAATAGGAGTTGCAGGGTAGGCTAGAAGGTGCTTAGGAGTTGGGGACTCATATATTTAGGGCACAGAAGGCATCTGCACAAAGACCAGGATCGATTCGCACAATATGTTGTTTACCTGGGGCCCGGGTTAGACAATCTCGAGTTCGGGGTGACAGATTCGCATGGGTGGGCTGGTGATAAATCCAGCAGTCATGGTCACATTGGCACAATTGATAAAGTTAGAGGTAGGTGGAGTGTCCTTAATAAGGATTTCAGGGACTTAGGCCACAAGCTAGGGAAAGGACTCACAGGGTAATATTTTCAGAAATATTACCTGTTCACGGGCACACCAGAGAGGAGAGGGAAGATTAGAGCGGTGAATAAGTGGCTCAAAAATTGGTGTAGGAAGAGGGATTGGGTTTTTGCGAACTGGGCTTGACTTCTGTCTGGATACCAAATCTAGATGATAGGGATGGGATGCACCTACATGGAGGAGGTGTGCAGCTTTTATTGGGGGACAAAATGGCTAGGAAGCGGGTGGTATATTTAAACTAGGGACTGGGGGAGACGGGTAACTACATTTATAGTGTGCTAGATAGTCAAGATAGAGAGCTCGGGAATTTTAGTAATAATATCAGGGGGGTGGAGTGAGGTTAAGGGGGTGTTGTACGCAATAGTTAAAAAGTATAGGGAGAAAGGAATAAAAACTGAAAAAAGTCTATAAATTTGCATGCTAACCAATGCCAGGAGTCCTGACCAACCAAATAACTGAAAAATCTCTTTTAGAACTATTAATTGCTGAAGATAAAATATGGACTATTGGGGATAACTGAGACAGGGGGACGAGAAGCTACGACTAGGCGGTAAATTGCAGGGTATCAGTCTTTTAGAAGTGTCCGGTAAACACCGAAGGGGGATGGTGTATGCTCTCTATGTAAATCCTGTTGAAGCCAACACTGCGGGGGGGTAAGGATTTAGGTACAGAGTAATGAAACTGGTGGAAATTCATTATGGGCTAAATATTACATGGGTAAGGTATTAACGTCATATATCATTCTATACGGAGTCTGCTATATGCACCCAAATTATAACACCAAGCCCATGGAAGTATACTCCTCAGGCAATAGATGAAGCAATCTAATCAGAATGAGGTTGTTATTATGGGCGACTTTAACTACACCAGATATAAATTAGCGAATCTGAAAACTGTTGCTCTCACAAAAGGGAACACATGTTTTTGTCAATAAACTAAACGATAATTACCTTTACCAAAATGGTGCAGGAACCCCACTTCCCCCCCTGACTACGGAAGGCCTTCTAGACTTAATATTGACTAATAGACTGACAGAGTAACAAAGGTCCAGGTTGAGGGGCACTACGGGAATAGTGACCATAATATAATAAACTTCCATTTATCCTTCACATAGAGCTTTTTGGTCTATTGGAGTCACCAAAAACACTGACAATAAGGACGCTTAATTTATCCTGCTTAGAGAGGCCTCTAACACGTATTGAGGGACAAGGTGTTTTAAAAATAGGTCAGAACAAAAAATAAATGGGAGATCTTTAAAAAATATCTTAGGCGGCCCACTGTGAGAGGTACATACTTTGGTAAAAAAATAATTAGAACATGGAAAAAGCCAGTGTGGATCAACAGAGATGTAAAGGAGGAAATAAAATACAAAAAAGAAGCGTTTCAGTACTAAAACAGGAGGGCAGTGAAAGAGATGCGCAAAGAAGCTATAGGGAAAAAAATTAAATATGTAAAAAAATTGTAGGCAGCAACGCTCGGAGACAGAAAGACATTGCCCATTAGCAAGTAAAAAGATACCCCAACAATATGTTTTAAAAACTATATAAATAGTAAAAAGATTAAAAGAAATGTTAAAAAGGAATTACTGAGGGTGAGGACTATAGGGGCGATGAGAAAAAAGCAACCTATCAAACAATTTCTTCTCCACTGTATTTACCGTGGAGGATGACTTCCTGTTGATGAGAAAAGGGTTGAGGTAAATTCCAACTGAAATGTTTTTGTCTAACCCAGGAATGAAGTGCAGCTCCGCCTTAGGAAGCTCTAAATTAGACAAAATTACCCAGGTCTGACTGTTTACTTACACCCGCGTGTCCTAATGGAGTTAAGTGATGTCATAGTAGGCCCTATTCTTATATTTATGGATGTATAATAACGGGGGTAAGTCCCAAAGGATGGCGCATAGCAAATGTTGGTGCCCAAAATTTGAAAAGGGGTCAAAAAGTGATCTGGGAAATTACGGACGGTTTAAGCTTAACATTGTTTGTGGTAAAATGTTTGATGGTTTTCTTAGAGTGCTATCTGGATTTTCTCACTGAAATTAATGTAATAACGCCGTTCTGCATGGGTTTTGAAGGATGGTTCTGGTCAAACTAATCTCATTCTGCTTCTCATGAGGAAGTTAGTTCCAGACTGGATCGGCTGTGAGGGCACTGGATGTCATTATATTTGGATTTTTCTAAGATTATGTTCCACATAAAGGTTGGTAAGTACAAATGGAGAATGCTTGGATGTGGGGAAATATGTGATGTGGGTAAGCAAAAACTGGCTCCACTGATTGAAACAAAGGGTTGTAATTAAGGTACATACTCAGTTGGTTCCCTGTTATAGTTGGGTACTCAGGCTCAGTTTTATTGGGCCCTATCTCTGTTAATATTTTCATTAATGATATACACAGGGGAATACACGTAGAATATCGATCTTTGAAGACGATACTAAGCTCTGTAAAAGTAATCATCACAACAGAGGATAAGTTGTTATTACAAAGGGGATCTGGATAAGTTGGAGGCCGGGGCAGAGGAAATGGCAGATAGAATTTTTAATACAGATAAATGCAAGGTTTGCAATGGGAAAAAAACCCATTACATGATTTACATGTTAAAGGGAAAAAAAGGGGAAAAGGGGAATGGAGAAGGGTTTGGGAAATCTTGTGGACAGTAAATTAAATTTGAGCACCCCGTGTCAGACGCGACCCAAGGCTAATAGGATCTGGGGGTGTTTTAAAAAGGGGCATAGCTGTACATGAGGGGAACTTATTCTCCCTTATAAAAGTCTGGTTAGCCACAATGGAATTTGGGTTAGATTTTTGGGCCCCAGTGCCTGAAAAAAATTGTAGGCTTGAACAGGTAAAAAAGGGGGGGAACAAAATAAAAAAAGGACTGGGTGGACTGCAATACCCCGAACCCATTAGCAAGGGTTAGGGCTATTTAGTTTAGAGAAAAGACGGCTTCGGGGGGACATAATAAATATGTTTAAATATATTAAGGGTCAATATAGAGATCTCGTTAAAGATTTATTTATACCCAGGATTGTATCCAGACTAAGGGGGCATCCTCTATGTCTTGAGGAAAGAAAGTTTTCACATAAACATAGAAAGGGATTCTTAATTGTAAAAGCAGTGAGACTGTGGAACTCTCTGCCAGAGGAAATTGTCATGGTGAATTCACTAACAGAGTTCAAGGAGGCTTCGATGCATTTCTAGAGTGTAATATAACAAGTTATAGTGACTAGGATTCTGGACAGGGGTCGTTGATCCAGGGATTTATTCTGATTGCCAGATTGGAGTCAGGAAGGAATTTTTTCCCTAAAATGAGGACAATTGGCTTCTACCTCATGGGGGTTTTTGCCTACCTCTGGATCAACACTTTAGCAAAACAGGCTGAACTGGATGGATGTCTTTTTTGGCTTTATAAACTATGTAACCCTTCCACAATGAATAGCAATGGAGGCCCAATGGGCTGAACTGGATGTATGTATGTCTTTTTTTGGGCCTAACAAACTATGTAACTGGGGTATAATACATCTTGTGTAGCTTGTGTCCATTAATACCCTGTGCCTCGGTTTTTGCATGCAATCCAGAGAAACACCTTCATAATGCTCAGAGCCTATCTCCAGAGCCTCCTGTAATCTGTCTGTGACTACACCCTGTAGATTGCAGTGTTTTCACCTCAGCACTTAAATGGGATGTGTTCCAACGGTACAAACCTCCCAGATGCTATTGATCCGTCATTGCAGCTTTTCCAGTGATCCCGCAGGAGCCTTATCCATTCATCTTTCACATGACAGGTGCAGCCATTCACAGGCCACACTAGTCATGTCCAGGATCACTAGGTTGGTCACATCGACAGCATCTGGGAGATAAGTATGCTTTTTCCATTTTTCATCATGCCCTGATAGACTAACGAGCATTTTGTACCATCGGAACACCCCTTTAACTAAGTCATATTCCTAACAAATAGGGTTAAGAAACATGTACAAATTATTCCAAAATGTCCAACAAGAGAAAAGTTGATGCAAAGACATGTCCATATATTGTTTTTCAAGTTATGGTTTTCTATACATTTTTCTAAGTATCTATTACATTGTAGTCAGCTCACTTTAATATGTTGTGTTCTACTTAATGGATTATTATAAGTACATTTCATTGTAATCTAAAATACTGGTTAATTGCAATGATTCTTATTTGTAATGTTTGCGCAATTTATTTTCTTTTCTCAATAAACAATATGTTTAAAGAAAAGTTGATGCAAAAAAACAATTAAATGAAAGATTGCAAAGTGAATTCATGTTTGTGCTTCAAGAAGAAAAAGACAATGTCTTGTTTTTTGTGTTATGTGGTAAACGAGTACAGTGTATGTCTGCATTGTGACACGAAACCAATAGATAAGTATGCTAAATTTAGCCTCTAAGAAAAACAACAAATTGTCCAAGAATTGAAAGGCAGACTGCAATCGCAGCAGGATATGTTCACGAAAGCTACAGCCAAAATTGATGTGACAGTAAAAGCTAGGTTTGTTATGGTTCAAGAAATGGCCAGAGCTTTGATTTGTTTTTTTTAGGGGAATTTTGAAGGGTGATGTGAAGGGATGTGGCAGGGGCTGTTCCGACAGATAAAACTTCCCCAAAAAAAATTTTTTTTAAGAAAAAAATCACAACCAAGTTATGGAAATAACTTTTCCCCAGGCACGGGTTTTGCGGCCGTTTTTTTCAGATGTTTTCGGGTTTTTTAAAAACCCTCTGAAAAAAAAGGCCACAATCCTTCAATGGGGGTCTTGGGAAAAACCCCGCGGCGGTCCACACTGCACGGTTTTTTCCGCCCCCGGGGGTCCGGAAAACAAAAACAGTCATTTTCCCCTCCCGGTTTTTCCGTAATATGAACATGTCTTGGGAAGGGGGAGGACTTTTCTTTTGTAAACACAGAGAAAAAAACTGTCCCCCCCGCGGGGCCGTGTGCAAGGCACGAAAACAGGACAAAGACCAGTCGGATAAACCGACCGGTATTTGTCCTGTGCCATGTGGACGGCCCCCTAACAGGACAAGATTTTGACCAGGTTTTGATCAGGTTTTCTCTCCGTGGTTTCCTATGAGGTTTTGCAGCGCTGTTTTTTAGACAAGATTTGGATGGGGTTTTGGACAGAGTTTTCCAACACTGTTTTCTTTCTGAAACACCCATACAAATAGCCATGGCAAAAACCACGCCATGGTTTTGGACGAGTTTTTGAAGCTCTCCACTGATCCCTATCGGGATTTTCAGCCTTGAAAACGATTCAAGAATTGACATGACAGTTCTTTTTCAGCGCCTAAAACAACGTCCAAAGTAGTGCCTAAACCGCGCGCAAAAACCTCATTGTGTGTTGAGTACAATGCTATTTAACATAGAAATCAATGAAAATGAACAAGGTGCATTTTGGAGGCTTTTTTGATGGTGTTTTGGGTGCGGAAAACAAAGTCAAAACCGTGTGAACTTACCCTTATCTGGCATTTTCATTAGCTCAGACAACATGGATACAGTGCATCTATCCATTTTACAAAAAGGATGTAGCTGCCATGCATAGAAACACAACAGGGAAGGACATTTTGATGAAGTGGAGAAGGCCTTAAGAAAAAAGAAATAACCTTGGGAACACTTGGTGGGGCTAACTACCGATGGTGCACCCAACAAAGAGGTAGAAAAAAAGAGGCTTGGTTGGACTAAGGAAAAAAATGCAAAAATACAAAATTTCCTGTCTGCTGTACAGTGTTTTGGAATGCTGACAAAAACGTAAAATATTTTTTTCTGTCCCACAAAGAAAACATACAACCATACCTAGTCATAAGTAGACTATGCTTGCTCTAGTAAAGCCTATGGATACGGCCTCTTTGATGGTATTCTGATATATACTGGTGATAGTGAAAACGTGATGTGACTGTTATCTAAGCAATAAGAAGGCAATGACACAAATGATTAGTACATACGTACAAAAAAAATCAATTGTTTGTACTATATTAAATGAAAAAGTGCATTTTGTCTTGTTCTTTCATCGAGTCTGTAATTATTATCCCAGAACGTGTGCAGCTTTAATTATTTGTCTAATGGAGATAGTCCATATTCACAGGATAAGATCAATACTGTGTATTTTTAACTTTTCAATGACAAAATTCTTGTTAGAGGTCAAGCAAACATCTACATTGTGACACTACAAATTCAAAGCTATACAGAGCGCCTATATACTAAGCATGTCAAACTCAAAGGCTAATGTGGGCCAAATCAATAAGGTCTAAGCTAATGTGGGCCACAAAAAAACACCCAAAAATTTTACTTTTATAAAAAAGTAAGTTTTGGTTCGAAAAGTTCAGTATAAGAAACAAGAACAACAGTAACATTCATGTTTTCCTCCTGACACTCAGCATCTCTTCTCTTTACCAACTTCCCTACTTCAGGAGAAAACTTGTTCACAGTGACAACTTTTATGCTATGTTCACACGGCTTAAAATGGGACGTATTTCGGTCCATAATTATGCGCCGAAGTGCGCAAATTGCGGCTGGAATACGTCCCAGTCATTACGGTAATCCACAGTTCTCATAGAGAACTATGGATTACGTCTCCTCTCCCTGCTCGGCGAATACGCCGCGGGGGG
Organism: Phyllomedusa bahiana; assembly: GCA_025379985.1. Taxonomy (NCBI): domain Eukaryota; kingdom Metazoa; phylum Chordata; class Amphibia; order Anura; family Hylidae; genus Phyllomedusa; species Phyllomedusa bahiana. The sequence continues at coordinate 42,191 of JAODAL010006223.1, read as the reverse complement.
AGATAAGTGACATGTGAATTACCAGCGGTGTATACGCGCTGCTGGTAATGCAAGTCTATGGGTCGGCGAGGTGCCGGCCCTCCGCTCCCTCCCCCGGCCACACGGCGTAATTGCGGGGCGTAATTACGCCCTGCAAATACAGCGTGTGAACATAGCCTTAAAGCTGACACAAGGAGAATGTCAGTAATTCTAGATAGGACAGGGGACTTATTTCCTTTCATAAGTGTAAATAACTGTTCACAGCGACTAGTAATTGGTCATATTAGCCAATACAAGACTAATGGCAACGTGACTGACATGTGGCAGAGGGTTTGGTAGGTATTATTATTGACTGCTAAAATATTTGCTGCTATTGTCGAGGAAAGGCTGCATCACTGTATAGATGTAACCAGTCATTTGAACATTTTTACATTTTAAAAGTTACATAATTTTTGAAAACGTATATTCGATGTGGGCAGCATGTGGACTGCATAACTCCCAACTTTTAGACTTTGCAAAGAGGGTCACATCAGGTCACACCTCCAACCACACCCAAACATGTGACATCACACAAAGGCATGCCTCTAACCACGCCCACATACGTACATGCCATCTTTTTAGATTGCCAAAAAGGGAGAAATTTTCAGGATTGTATTGTATCCAATGATGAAATATTAAGTAAGTTGTTATGTTATATACAGCGAGGAAGCAAGCAGATACTTTTTAAAGCAAGAAAGTCAGTTTATTGATGAAAATCTATTTCCCAAATGAAAATAGGGACTGTCCCTCCAAAATAAGGACAGTTGGGAGGTATGGGACTGTAGGGCTGCAAGTTTGACACCCTGGTGTATTCTGTACTTCCAAATGCACAAGGCTCTACTGCATTGCCCACAAAAGTTTTAGACGCAGCAAGCAGAGATGGACAAGGTCTGGTTGCAGAAGAACTGGTTCTCCACTGTTCCTAAAGGACACAGTCAGCACTTGGCAAAGGTGGTGGCACCAACACAGGGATCAGGCACCATTATAGATTTGGAGCTCTAGGAGACACCACCCAATCACTCTGTTCAGAAACTCACAGGCGTTGACACAGTTCTGACAGCCCTATCTCGGAACCCCTAGCTCTCCAATGTAGAAAGCTTGTCTATTACTCAACCTTTAAAGGACCACAATACGTAACATGGCTGTTTGAGGCCAACCCTACTATTGATGTGGCCATAGGTATAAAGAAGTTTAACACCCTGTGTGCAGAAATCCTTTACAAATGGATTGTAGCTGTGACTTCAAGGGTAATATAGAAATACACAACATGCAAACAACTACTGTAATGTAACCACTCATACCACTTAATAATAATAAATATAATAGATTAGTTATAGGTACTAATAAATGGTCACATGTGCAGTGTATAGCCAATGGACAGTTGGTTCCTAAACGTGTTCCTATACCTATACATAGTGTCCAATGTTCTATGGCAGAATGATAGATTGTTGAATTTCTGACATTTATAGAGGGAAAAGAAGTTATTTAGTATGCTGGCTGGCATCTGGCTCTATGGTGCTGACCTTCAGAGATCTGCTCTTTTTATCCATTGTATGTTAGAGGTGTCCTATGAGAAGTCACTCAGGTTCATTTACTGTGCAAATTGATACAGGCAACTGATCAAAGAACAACTGTCAAATGTGCGGTTCTGCTTTCCTTCTTGCTATTTGTAAGAGAGATTCAATATAGGGAGGTCTGTGACCATCAAGTGCTTGACAGAGAGCATAGACACAGGGCTCCTGAAGCTCTACTGATAACTTTGCTGGCCATTTTGTCATCATGAAATCACTGTAGTCTATACATGTAGAGTTTTTTTTTTTACTGTGTTGTGCAATGTGTGATGCATGAGAAAGGGGCTTGATATGCAAAATATTGCTGCAGGATTTTAAAATACTGAAACACATTAAAAAATATTATTGAAAATATTCAGAATGCAAAACAGGGCCATCTTATCCATTGGGCACAGTAGGCAGTTGCCTGGGGGCACCACAAACCTAGGGGCCCCAGGTGGTAAATGCATGTCCCAGGAATCCACAGAACATGCTCTGGATTGGAGCTGCTTATTTAACTGTTTGTGTGATGTTAAAAACCATGGGGAAGAAGAAACCCATCGGCTCCCTGCTTTGTAATTTAGTCTTGTAGACTGAATGCTGCCTACAAGATGTAAGCGGGGTGTCCTGATGTAGGTGGCGTGATGATATAGGTTTGCTTGGGGGTGGTTAAAGCATGAGGCATCATGTGTGCCATGGCTAGAGGTATGGCCTGATTCAATGTTATGTATTTGGCCAGGGCCCACTGCACTGCTATGCCCGGGGGCCCATAATGCTGTAAAGACGGCTCTGATTCAAAACACTCCCCAATTTTTTTAAAGTACTAAAACATAGTGCAAACTTGTGGTATAGCCGGAATTGTACCAACCTGCAGAATACAGATAACATCATTTATGCTGCACAATGAAATCCATAACAATGAGCTCACTCCACAAAATGGCACCTTTGTGCGTTTTTTTTATTCCAAAGATTTTTGGGGGGTTTGCCAGTACATTACATGGGACAGTCAATGGTAGCATTAAAAAGTACTGTACATCTTGTTCTGCAAAAAGTGAATGTGACCTGAACTAAAAGGGAAGGGTTAAGGATCTTTTAAATGTAAAAGCATTCAGTATTTCATTATTGCTTGATACTGTAAAAAAGTATAGCCCTGGAGCTAGTTGTTGAATTTAGAAAGTAACTTGTATCATGATTATTGATGGTTAACGAGCCCTGTGGAGGTGCAAGGGCCCGTCCCCACGGCAGGGTTTTCAGTCGGATTTACAGATGGTTTTCAGATTTGAAAACCGTCTGTAAACCGACTGTAAACCTTCTACATTGGTTTTAAAGGGGTTTTCTCACTACAAGGATTGCTTTTTATGTTAAAGATCTTGCAAAAACAAGTTACTTTGTAATATATGTCCATTAACAGTGTCCTACCGATTCTGAGATATCTTCTCTTATATGGGCTGCCTCAGCTCCTCAGGTTACTATAGCTACAGACCTGTTGAATCTCTCCTGATAGGCTCCCAACAATGGTCGCTATAGATACAGACCTGGTGTCCTCAGCAGGTCAGTAGAAGCCAGGAAACACGCCCCTCAATTCAAAAATGAAACTGAGACAACCCCTTTAATGGAAAATCCGTGCAGCAGTCCACACAGTTTCACACCACCGGCGTTCCTATAAAGTAGAACTTGTTAACTCTTCCGCCCGGTTTTCGGGCAGAACATGAACATGTGGATGTGAAGGGGGAGGGCTTAAATTTGCAAACTGCAGACAAAAGCCGTCCCCTTACGTGCAAAAAAAGGACAAAATAACGGTTGGAAAATCCGACCGGAATTTGGTCTTTGCCGTGGGAACGCACGCACCCTACTCCTTTTGTAAATGAAACCTATGATTTTGTCTGTTTGACTGCATCATACTTATTTGATTACAGTATATAGTAATAGCTGAAAAGCAGGAATAACATTTACATTTCACTGCTTATGTATAAAGCTAAAAGTCTTCATAATATCCAGTACTCAAGGTCAATGTGTCTACAATACTCTCCATAACTATCAGATGACGGTTACTCATGGTTCTGAGACAGACTGGTTATTTGATACCTTTTCATTTTTTACATTACATGTAAGCTCACCACTTCTTCACATTATGGTTCTGTAATATAATAACCTTTAAATGACATCATATATTATGTGGTTTGAAGGGTCTGAATTTTTCTTTTATATATTGTGGCTGGAACACTTATGAGATTCACAGAAATGTTATGATATGTGGTGACGGATTTATTACCATTACCAAGTAAAGAAAATAATAAACCTAGAAATGTATAAGTAGTTAAGTTCCTAAAACAAATTGTAGCAGCACAATAGGAGTTCTTCACATGGTTCTATCCATGTGCAACTGGAGAAAGAGAACATACAGGGTTAAAGAGGTATTGCCTCCTTGCACTTTGATGGAACATAGTATATGCCCAAAAATTTTTGATAGAATCTGATCCACCCTCTGGGACCTGTACCTATCTTGGGAACGGGGCAACAAAGAAAAAGTCAAAAATCAGCTCACCGGGTGTGTCAGACCCATGTTGAGATGTAGGCGTGGTGGAGTGGAATCACTACACGGCAATGAGGCTTGAAGTTTCAAAAAAATACAGGATCCAGCTTCCAATCCAAATGGGTAATATTAAGAATTAGCCAAAATTAATTTGAAAGGAATTAAAAACAGTGGCATTGCTATGAGCAAGGATCACCTGATCCGAAACGCGTGAGCCTGCATCTAGCTGCTATTGTCGTGTTCTCCCGTCCGTGAACCTGTGCAAGTTCATGCGGCTGTTTTTAATTTCTTTCAAATACATTTTTGCTCATTTTTAATATTACCCATGTGGATTGGAAGATAGTGCCTGTGTTTTTTTAAAGTGTCGGCTCAGAGTGGAGAGCAGTTTATGCATTACTCTCTATTCTGTTCGTGGGATTTCTGAGTATAGCAAAGCAGTGTGTTCACAAGCGAGATCGTCTCTACATTCTGAGCCAACACTTTCAGAGGCCCATTCCTTAAATATAGGTGCGGGTCCCAAAAGTGGGACCCACATCTATTAGACTATCCTATCAATATGAAATCAAAGTGCAAGGTTAGAATACCTCTTTAAGTTAAATATGTTGGTCTCTTCGATTTTTTAAGCATAATGGGGCAGATTTATAAATCCTGTCCTGTTCTGTGCAAACTTGTTCTAGACAGTCTTAGGATGTGCCAAGTTTATCACAGTGGCTCAGTCTGTATAATTAATTACCTGCCTAGCTATATACTAGGGGCCATATTACCTGCCTAACTATATACTGGGGGCCCTATTACCTGCCTGGCTATATACAGAGGGCCATATTACCTACCTATCTATATACTAGGGGCCATATTACCTGCCTAGCTATATACTGGGGGCCCTATTATCTGCCTATCTCTATCCTGTGGCCATATTACCTACCTAGCTATATGCTGGTGGCCATATTACCTGCCTATAAACCTACCTAATAGGGGCTTATAAAGGAACTCCCCATCCCCTACGGCAGGCACCTGGATTTTATATCATAGTTGCTGTGGGGATAGGGCGTCACCATGCTTTCCTTTATAAATCCCCATTAGTAAGGGAGTTATATAAACCCTCCAGTAGGTAGATAGGTGTATATAGGTGCTGGAAAAGTGAGGATTCTAAAGTGTTTGGGGGGTAAATTCTGCAGAGAGGAGTCTTGGCCGGGAGAGGTCATCATGGAGGTCTGGGCCGGATGGAGAAGAGAATGGAAAGTGAACGACTCCGATCAGAAAAGACGTCTCCTGTGAGTCACTAAATGTAACGTCAGTGTAATCACTTATATTTCTACAGAGCCTACATACAACTAGTATCTACCACTATATGGTCACTGTATGGCGGTGGTATATGTTTTCAGAGTCTGTGTACAACTGATAGTCACATGTGGTGGTCACGTTTGGCAATGGTCTGGCAGTATTATTTAATGCTTAAAGGGGTTTTGCCACAATCTCATTTCATACATCCTGCATCCAGCTCTTCAGCTCTGTGTGCTCAGAAAGGGGCGTGTGTGATTTGTTTGAATTGCATATCATGCGACCCAGCAGGATGACATCACCCTGCTTTTCCTCTCTCCAGTCAAAGAATGGTCTGTTTATGTAAAGAGCTGTGAGTAGTTACAATGTAGCTCAGAGGTAAAATGTTTGCCTCATAGCACAAGGGTCCTTGGTTCAAGTCCCTGCATGAACCAAACCGTGGATTTATTTCTCTTTATCAATGCACAAACCACATTGAGGTTTCTTTTTTTTATTTATTTGCACTGTTTGAGCAATTACTAAGGAGTACAGAGGACAGTAGTAGAATGACAGCACCTGGGGTTTGAACACTCAGTAGCTGCCTGAGAGGAGAGGTGATGTCTGAGCATGTGCGACCAGGACTGAGAAGCTCACAGCCCTGGTCGTATCCCCTGGAGATGAGCTGTAAACAATGGATCACTAAAGGAGCAGCTAAAACAAAAACAGTGCAGAATTTTTAATAATGATGAATGGTGAAAATGTTTATTATTTAATTTACAAACTTCCCACGTCAATTTTACTTCGTGGCAAAACCCCTTTAAGTAGGAATAGTTTTGGGTCTTGGCAGTGTTGGAGTGTTTTTTTTTTCAGGAACAATGATTTGTATGGTATAATTGCTCCATGTATAGGTGTATTATTTGGTGTCTGTTATTTATGAGGTATTACACTGTCATACTTAGGTGAGCGATTTTGGAAAAAATGGTCAGTGCTGATTTTCATTGTGCAGTGACTGCTGAGGTGATGGGCAGGGTCTATGTGGAATATTCAGAAATTTAGTGACAGAAACATAAGTTTTTTCTCTGTAAAAATACATGCCACAGTTCACAATGTGGTGTGAAAAATGCTGTGTGAACTCAGCCCTACCGAACAAAACTTAACAGTAAGGGCCCGGGTCCCGGATGTTTTGGGACCCTAGCAACGCTGCTGCACACCATAAAAAGTGTCTAAAACAAATTAACAAATAAGCCTAACATGAGAGGAACTACATTTTGGTACAGTTTAAGACAAAGTCTAGTTGCAAATACAATGGTGAATAGGCATCGTTGAAAGGGGAAGAAGAGAAGACAAATGATTGCTTCCTGGGACATTTATTGTTTTTAGTGTCCTATTTTGGATAACAATAAGACAGAACAACAAGAAAGAAGAGAATATTATAGGAAGTGTTACTAGCCTTACTTTTTATTTTAGTATCCTTTTCATTTTATTTCCAAAATTTGCAGTTTATGCCCATTCAATCCTGTGGCTAAAGTCTATTACACAAACACAAAGTTCTGTGCAATAGACCAAAACACCATGATTGAATCTGAAACTTTACAATGATAGCGCAATCATATAAATAGTGAGAGTGTAGAAAATTATTATGGAACTGAAGCAATAGCTCTATCTATGAGTACTGACCGTTAACCCCTTCCTGATGAAGCCTTATTTTCTTGTCACGCTCGTTTTTCCCTCCTCGCCTTCCCAGAACCATTTTTCCACCAACATAGACAAATGAGTGCTTTTATTTTACAGGACAAGATGTACTTTCTAATGTTTTCATTCATTGTACCATAGAATATACTGGGAAAAAATTCTAAGTGGGACAAAAGGTAAAAAAAACCTTACTTGCGCCATGTTTGCGGGAGTTTTGTTTTTACGACGTTCAATCCTCAGTAAAGATGATGTGTTATCTGTATTCTACAGGTTGATACGCATCCGCCAATACCAGACATGTACTGTTTTGGTACCATAAAAAAATGCAACAATTTTTTATTTTTGATATTTGCAGCTCGGCGTCATTTTCTGCGACCAATAACTTTTTTGTACTAGCACCTACGGACTTGAGTGAGGATGTATTTTTTGCAAGCTGAAGTGTACTTTTTATTGGTACCAGTTTGGAATACATGCAACTTTTTTAAGTAAATTAATACCAATTTTTAGGGGATGTGAAATGACCAAAAAACCTGCAATTTTTGTATTTGGAATTTTTTTTCTTCTACGGTGTTCAGTGTATGGGATAAATGATGTTATATTTTAATAGATCAGACTTTTTCGGACGCGGCAATACCAAATATGTTTAACTTTTTTATTATTTTATATTTTTTATTTGTAAAATGGCAAAGGGGGACTTAAACTTTAAACATTTTTATGGGTGCTTCTCCACTACTGGGTGTGATCGCTTAACCCCTTAACGACCGCCCACCGTCTTTTGACGGCGGGCATTTCAGGTTGTTCGTCTGGGGTTTGCGGCGCCCGGCGCTGCAATTGCGCTGGGATCGGGGCTATACTACACAGCCCAGATCCCAGAGCATGCCCTGCAGGCATCGGGCAGCGGCAGAAACCTCCGCAACCCGATGCTTTAACCATTTGATTGCGGCGGTGCGTTACCGCAGCACAATCAAAGGGATCCCCTGCTCTGTCGGGTGATCGGAACGCCCGGTCACCCGACAGAGCTCAGGGACCAGCTGCACAGTCAGCTCTGGGGACCTAGAGTGGCCAACTCACAGAAAAAAGGGATAATAATAGGAATATAGAAAACCGTCTCACAGATCAAAAGAAAAATTCCTAAAACAATAATCTTTAATATATATGCATTAAAATAATTATCCTTTATATATAAAAATGGCCTCACACATATAGCCACTATACAAATATACAACTGTATATGTATAAAGTACCCGGTGTATATCAGTACCTAAATACAAAAGCTTTTTCTTTTGATCTGTGAGACGACCTAGAGTGGCCCCAGAGCTGTCTGTGCATGAAGCCAGTGATTAGGACACACTGTGTGCTGTCCTAATCACTGCCTGTGTCAAACTGACACAGATTAGCATATATGAATATGCTAATACATTACTAAGTGTAAAAAAAAAATAAAAAAAATTTTAAACAGTTCTCCCTTCATGGGAGTCAAAAAAAAAGTACAAAAAAAAAAAAAAGTGTAAAAAAAAAGAATAAAAAAATAAATAAAATAAAAAATAAATATTTAATAAAAATAATTGTACATAAATTACACGCACAAAAAAACCTACACATATTTGGTATCCACACGACCGTAATAACCTGTAGAATTAATCTAACAAGTTATTAAGTGTGAAATGTGAATGGTGTAAAAAAAAAATATATATTTTATTTATGTACAAAAATAAAAAAAAAATACTGCAATTATTTATAAGTGTACTTAAACTATTCCCTTATAAAGTACAACTTGTCTCGAATAAAACGAGGCCTCAACCAACTGCGTCATTGAAAAAATAAAAAAGTTACAACTGTTTAAGCGCAAGGAGGCCAAAACTAAAAAAATGTTCTGGTCATTAACTACTTTTCAAGCGTTCGGCTTAAGGGGGTAAAGGGGTTTTGCCACGATGTAATGTTGACGTGGGATCCTCCAAAATGGGTTTTTAATCACTTTTCTAAATATATGGGATTACACAAATTGCAGTCTGAGAGAGCCTCTGCCTTCCTTACATGCCCTTGGTTACTTCAAAGCATCTATTAGATACGGCCTGACAAGAGCTGGACGGGCTTGCGCAGAGAGAGCTTCTTATCTGATGAGACTGAGCTGCAGAAGTTTTTAAGGCACCGGGTAGCAATATGTTTTCTTTTATATAAAGAATAAACTAGTTGGAGAGTGCTTAGATCCCTGCTTTATCTGATGACAGGGAACATGAAGGAGCTTTCAAGCTGCTGTGTAGAAAAGCTGTTGTCTTTTGTACACAGAAGCCACAAGTTATAGTTTTTTTATTTCAGTGAACATGTCACAGGATCCCTTATGCAGCTCTGTGCTCTGGCTGTGTTTGTCTCTCTCTCTTTCAGCTCCGTGATTTGTTTACATAACATCTTAGGAGAGAAGGCTCCTCCTGACAGTGCAGTGTATGAGCCTGTGTCTGCTGTATTTAGAATCCACTGCTGTACTGTTTATTATTTCACTTAAGTTTTGAGACACTCCCTTGGAATCCTCACTCATCACTGGCCCCCACCCTCTCTCCCCTGCAGCTTCATAATTTGTTGATATTCTGCCTGGGCTAAGCTGAGAGGTAAGAATCTTTGTCTCGGCAAATCCCCTTTAAACAGCCCACTGCACTGTAATACAATGCACTAGGGTGTACAAAGATGGCGGTTTTGCTATTTCCGGCCAAACAGAAAACATGGTAGCAATGGAAGCCTTAACAAGGCTTCCAACTGCCATGTTAAGTGATCTTGGCCCTGCGATGTCGCCGAGTGAGGACTGACCGAAGTGAGGGACAGTGCTTGGCACCGTTTCTCATTAATTTAGATGCCATGGCCATCTTTGTCACAGCGTCAAAGATGTTAAACAGTGCAGGATGGCGCTGGAACCATCCTGCGCTGCAAGTGGTGGGTGTTTTCTGCAATTAGCCGCAATCCCACTTCAAAGCCCGTTATCGGAATAAGAAAGTACACATACGTCATATGTCAGTAAGGGACTAAAAGAGGACCCATGACTGTTAGGGTATGTTCACACGAAGAACATCGTACCTTTCGGGAGCTCGCGCTAATACGCACGTACTCCCGCGGCGCGTGCTGCCGGCCCCATTGACATTAATTACTCGCGGTGCGTATTCGCCATGAATAATTGACATGTCACTTGACTCCCTGCGCATACAATACAATCGAGGAGAACTATGGATTACCATAATTTCGGCGTGCATCTCGCACAAAATGCAAGCCGAAATTACGCCGTGTGAACATACTCTTACTGGTATGTTGGTTTTAGTAAATACTTGTGCTCCATCGGAAATAAAAAATAATAACCGTGTTGTACTGTTTCACAGTTATTCCTTCTAGAGATTCATTAGCAATCTGTCAGATGGGTGTTACTAATTGGGGGGTGTCCCTACATGTCTGACATTGTCCAATCAGTGCTGAGAGAGTCAGTGTGTCCATTTGAAAACTGATAAAGAAACACCCATCTGACTGATTCAGCAAGATTTTAGAAGGAATAAGAGGAGAACAGCACAACACAGAGTTATAAGAGAAGATGCTCCAGATTTGGTATTCACTAAAACAGACATGTCAGGAAAAGTCACAGAAAGAAACCGCTTTATCAATATCTATGTTTTAAAGTCCTTGTAAACAAATATCTAAGGCATAGTTGCCAACTTTTGAAAGTGGAAAAGCAGGAGAACAAAGAGGGCGGTGCGCGTAGCACGCCACGACAAAAAATTTGCATGGACATGCCCATCTTGTTGGTGTGCCACGCCCCTTCAAAAAGCCACACCCACTCCACCTAACTGCATAACGGCTTTGGAAGAAAGCCAGGTAGATGTCCTTATAGCCAGGTAGTGCCCCTTACAGGCAGGTAGATGCCCCCTTGTAGCCAAGTAGATGCCTCATCTGTAGCCAGGTAGATGCCCCCTTGTAGCCAGGTAGAGCCCCCTCTGTAGCCAGGTAGAGCCCCCTCTGTAGCCAGGTAGTTGCCCCCTTTGTTAGCCGGGTAGATGCCCCCATTTGTTAGCCAGGTAGATGCCCCCATTTGTTAGCCAGGTAGTTGCCCCCTTTGTAGTCAGGTAGATGCCCCCATTTGTTAGCCAGGTAGTTGCCCCCATTTGTTAGCCAGGTAGATGCCCCCTTTGTTAGCCAGGTAGATGCCCCCTTTGTTAGCCAGGTTGTTGCCCCCTTTGTTAGCCAGGTAGTTGCCCCCTTTGTTAGCCAGGTAGATGCCCCCATTTGTTAGCCAGGTAGTTGCCCCCATTGTAGCCAGTAGATGCCCCATTTGTTAGCCAGGTAGATGCCCCCTTTGTTAGCCAGGTAGTTGCCCCCTTTGTTAGCCAGGTAATTGCCCCCATTTGTTAGCCAGGTAGATGCCCCCATTTGTTAGCTAGGTAGATGCCCCCATTTGTTAGCCAGGTAGCTGCCCCCTTTGTTAGCCAGGTAGTTTCCCCCCTTTGTTAGCCAGGTAGATGCCCCCCTTTGTTAGCCAGGTAGTTGCCACCTCTGTTAGCTAGGTAGATGCCCCCCTCTGTTAGCCAGGTAGTTGACCCCTCTGTTAGCCATGTAGTTGCCCCCTTTGTAGTCAGGTAGTTGCCCCCATTTGTTAGCCAGGTAGATACCCCACTTTGTTAGCCAGGTAGATACCCCACTTTGTTAGCCAGGTAGTTGCCACCTCTGTTAGCTAGGTAGATGCCCCCTCTGTTAGCCAGGTAGTTGCCCCCCTCTGTTAGCCCGGCAGTCCCCCCCTCTGTTAGCCAGGCAGTTGCCCCCTCTGTTAGCCAGGTAGTTGCCCCATTTGTATGCCAGGTAGTTGCCACCTCTGTTAGCCAGGTAGTTGCCCCCTTTGTTAGCCAGGTAGAGCCCCACTATAGCTAATAAAAATAAAATAATAAGTCACTCACCTCACCAGGCTCCCTGCATCCTGACCTCTCCCGGCCGATCTCCTTAGCGTCGCCGGGGGCTTGAGTGCATCCGCCCATCACACTCCCTGCGACGCTGATCTGTATGTACAGCGCTCACTGACGCTGTATATACAGGGGGAGAAGGGAGGAGGAGAACGATCCCTCCTGCCTCCTCCCTGCACAGTGAGAGTCTCCTGGCGGATGAGCGGCCGCTGAGGCCGCTTCACTCGCCTGTAGGAGCGGCCCGGCAGCGCTACTCTGTCGCCGCGGTAATTTAAAAAACCCCCGCTGCCTGCTGGAGTTTCGCCAACTCTGCCGGGATGGCGGGGGGGGGGACCCCCATTAGCGGGACCCCCCCGCCAAAAGCGGGAGAGTTGGCATGTATGATCTAAGGTCCATAACTTCCTTGAAGGGGTTTTACCATGAAGGCAGGCTTGGACTGGCCCACAGGGGAATAAGGGTATATCCCAGTGGACCTTAGTATGGTAGATTAGGAGTTTCTTTTTAACTGCATAAACATCATCAGAAGAGGCAAAAAACATAGAGAAGAGGCAAAAAGCAAGATGTAGACTATACTAGGCATGTATAGTCGTGTACAGTACCTGTATGGCCCCTAAAATAAACTCCACTGGTTGGCCCAGAAATAGCTCAACAGGTGGGCCCCTAGAGTCAACTCCACCTGTGGGCCCTAGGCACCCCAGTCCGACACTGCATGAAGGCATTACAGGTCTAGTTTGTCCTGCTTCAGCTTCAATGTGTTCAAAAGGGGGTGTGTATGATTTGTTTGAACTGCACATCATGTGACCCAGCAGGCTTGACATCACCATGCCTTTCCACACAGTGAGCTCACTCAAGTCAAACAAAGGTTTGTTTGTGTAAAAAGCTGAGAGTAGCTACAATATAGCTGAGTGATTAGCACTTCTGCCTTTCAGTTCTAGTTTCAAATCCTTGCATAAACCAAACATATGGATTTTTTTCTCAATGCACATACCTGATTGAGTTTTCTTTTTATCTATTTGCATTGTTTGACTAATTACTAAAGAATAGGTTAGGAGTAGAATGACAGCAATTGGGGTTGAACACTCGCTCAGCAATGAGTGTGTGTGATTACAAGGAATAGACTGAGAGTAGCTTTCTGAGAGATATGATGTGTGAGCATGTGCGGCCAGGACTGAGGAGCTCCATCACTGGTCGGATCCCCTGGAGACGAACTGTACACTACAGAGCACTAAGGTAGCAGCTAAAACAAAAATAGTACAAAGTTTTTTTTAATAATAATGAATGGTGAAAATGTTAATTATTTAATTTGAAATCTTCCCACGTCAATTATACTTTGCAGAAAACCCTTTTAAAGGGGTTGTCTCGCTACAAAGAATAGCTTTCAAATTGTAGGGAACACAAAATAAAGACATTTTCCAAATATATTGCTTTGTTCCTCTGTTTTCCCTAAGGAGATACAAGTGAATTTATGACCTCCCTGGCTATTTCAGTTCCCTCAGTAACTGACCTGTAAACAATTCTCCCCCTGCTGTTTGTTCAATGAGATTACAGTGAGTGACATCATCACACAGGTCCCAGCAGTGTCCTGTGCTGCTCAGCAGTAAAAAGCTTGATTTATGTAAAATAAACAGAACAGTAATTAGGGCTTTTGTTTTGGGGATCAGATAAGAAGTCCTGTTAGTAGTTTGAGAAGGTAATCTGATCTAATTAGCATCTGAAAGCACAGCAGGGCATGGAGCTGTACAAGCAAGGAGCTGTATGCAAATGAGTCAGTCTGAACCAGGAAGTGACAGAGTATTTCATTCATGCATTCTCTGAAACTCTGAAGGGAGACAACTCCTTTAAGGCTTCCTTTAAACGTTGCCGTTTTTGGCTTAAGAAGACCATTAAACAGCATACCTTTTTAGTGCTATCTGATTATTTTCTATGGCTTTTTTTAAATATGTTTAAAGAGAACCTGTCACATAGGTTATGCCCCCCTTGCTGAGGGCAGCACAAGCTAGGGACAGACATGCTGTTTCCAGCGCTGTGTCCTTTATTCTGTAATATACAGATGTTTCAGAGAATTTAATGATGAAATTTGGCAGTTTGCAGCCTGTTCTGCCAGAGATGAGTCCAGCTTATTCATGAGCAGGTGTTACAGAGAAAATGATTGACCGCACACCGAAAATTGAGGCAAAAATAGATTCATTTAATTATATCCACCGGCTCCAGAGATAATATACAAGGTGACTTAAATCAGCATAACGTTTCGGTCCTGTCAGACCTTTTTCAAAAAGTCACTGTGGAGTAAATAAATGTAGAATAAGCACACATGTTCAAGTGATAACACAATATGTACAATGCAATAAAGAGTAGAGAAGAGTAGCAATAAATAAAACAGAAGGACAAAAAAATAATAATACAATACAAAATAAAAAAATAAAGAATAAGAAACAAACTGAAAACATAAGGTAAACATAAATGTATAATATATACAGGAACATAAACATCAAACTAAATAGCAACTTTTAAGAAAAGTATATACATATATATACATATACACGCCTACAGTACACACACATATATACAGTATACAAATGCAAACATATACATGTACACAATAAATACACCCACATGAAAAAGACATACACAAAAGCAACACAAACTTGAAAAAATCCAACAGAAGCACGGGCACCGCATGTAGATATTAAATGTGGGCTCAAGATTATATATACAAAAACTTTTTATATATAAATACAGGAATAATGTGTAATAGAACCCGTATTAAAGATGCCCATACAGAAATAATTAAGGGCTAAAAAGTAACCTTCTAGTATCCCTATCACACCCTGAGTCACTACCAATAAGTATATAAACGAGGAAAAAGGGAAAAGGGCCGTACCCTGTGAAATGTGAGCCTCCAGTGATGCAAGATAGAGTGGCTGTGATATAGTGACTCTTCCGGCCGTAATCCCGGAACCGGAAGTATCCGCGTTACCCTGCGTCATGTCCGGTGAGAGGAGAGATGGGAAATGTAGTTCTCATAGAGACTCGGCGCATGCGCAGTGGCGCGTCGCGTCGATATAGGAGAATAGACAGGGTAGGAATGGTAAAAAGAAACGGAGGTGATAAGCGGAGGTTAGTAGTGACGATCACTACATGCAGGTAGAGATAGAGGGAACTACAAGAGAATTATTACTAGAAATGCAAATTGGCCCTAAAAAATAGGACATGAATCTCACAGACCGTGAGAAAGATAAGCATGGAGAAACAAAAATAATGAATAGGAACGAAGAAAAATAGTAAAAATAAATGCATGAAAGGTAGTGAATGAAAAATAAACAGGGACAAAGGATGGAACGAAAAAGCAGAAAAAAGGAAAAGCAGAAAAAGAAGAAAAAGGAAAGGGAGAAAAAGAAAAGGGAGAAAAAAAGAGTCAGAGGAAAAACGGGGGGAGAAAAAAAGAGAAAAAAAGGAAAAAAAAGGAAAAAAAAGGGAAAAACACGGAGAAACAAAACAGACCATTGAAGGTTAGGAACAGATGTAGATAACAAAAGCTAAAGCGAATGTATAAAGGACTCCATTGTCTCACCCTGTTTGCACATGCTGTCCTAACGTTGCTGGAAGAAAAAAAATATAAAATAATTAGTATGAAATGATAAAGGACATGTTCAACTAAATAAGAAGTCACATTCTCTGTTGAGACCATGGGGAGTAACGTATTGAGTCAAAAAATCCAAAAGGACTCTCTCTCTTGAGCATCCTGATGTGGTTACCACCCCAAACGTCTCGGTCTTCTAAACCTGTTCCAACACTTGAAAGCGAGTTGGGAGATATTATGCCCTGCTTCGAGAAATAAATGTGGTACAGGTAGCCAGGCCTTCTGACATCGTATTGACGACTTGTGACTGGAGAGGCGGTCTTTCATTCGCTGGACAGTCTCTCCAACGTACAAAAGACCGCAGGGGCACTTGAGGGCATATACAACGTAGGAACTATTGCAAGTGAAAGGGCCCCCTAATTCATATTTTTTGCCTGTTCTTGGATGAGTCACTGACTCGCCTCTTATTACACTGGAACAGTGACACACTGCAACAGGGAAATGTCCCCTCCTTAGGGGAAACAAAGTAGATTGTAATGAAATCTTATTAGAGCCCAAGTCGGCCTTCCACTAGCATGTCTCCGATGTTTCTAGGTCTCTTGGAGCCCATCAGGGGTGGGTTCGGAAACACATCCAACTGGGGGGATGACCGCTGTAGAATATGCCAGTGTCGTCTCAGACTCTTGTGTAGTCCTAACTTCAGAGGATGATGATATTAAAAAAACGGAATTCAACTGGTTTGGGATCACTGGGTTTTGGTCTTCACTGTACTAGTGTAAGGATGTTTTCCCGGATACCTATCCCGGAAATTTTATTAACTCATCTCCTTGAATCTGGTTTGTCTCTGATTGGTTCTGAACACAATACGTTGGACTCTCATAATTTTGTGATCAAGGAAAGGGGATTTCTTGATGTGATATGGGTGACAACTCTTAAAATGGAGGATTGTTCCTATCGTAGGTTTCTTGTACAGATCAGTACAAGGGTGTTATCACTGTTCCTAACCACTAGGGATCTAGAAAGGTAACCGATGTGTGTCTGTTTTTGTGTAAACTGAAGTTCAGGGCTTTTGGAATTTAAAACCTGCAATAAACTGCTGTAAAGAAACCACGTCTCCTTCCCATATACAGAAAATATCGTCTATGTATCTCCTCCATAGTCTCACATGGCTACGGAAGAGGTCATTCCGATATACAAATTGGTCCTCAAATTCAGCCATGTAGGCGTTCGCATAGGGGGGTGCCATATTAGAACCCATAGCTGTTCCTTTTATTTGTGCGTAAAATGCGTCTTCAAACAAAAAATAGCTATTCTCGAGAACCAATGTTAATAGTTCCGTACAGAATGAGAGTTCCTCGTTAGACATTTCAGATTTTCTGAAAAAATTAGTGGCTGCCTCAATACCTCTAGAATGATCTATAGAAGTGTACAAACTGCATACATCTAATGTAACCAGTAGGGCATTGTCAGAAACCCTATCAACAGTACTAAGGACTGAAAGGAAATGGCCAGTATCCTGTAAATAAGACGGTGTGGTTTGTACTAGGGGGTTAAGAATTTTTTCAAGGTATTGGGAAATAGGAGAGAAAATCGAGTCAGTAGAGGCAACTATTGGTCTCCCAGGGGGTTTCTCAAGGCACTTATGGATTTTAGGGAGCGTGTAGAATACTGGAGTAACTGGATGGTCCACTTTCAAAAAAGAGAAAGTGGATTTATCAATAACTCCCTTAGTAAAATAGCTATCCAAAATCTTATGGATCTTGTCAGTGATCCTAAATATAGGATCTACGGTCAGAGGGACATAGGTGGAACTATCCGCTAGCTGTCTCAATATCTCTCTACGGTAGTCTGCTTTGTCCATGACTACGATGGCTCCCCCTTTGTCAGCTGGCTTTATAACAATCGTTCTATCCTCTTTCAAAGTTTTAAGGGCACTTGATTCATCTGGGGTTAAATTACCATGAATTCTTTTATTCTTTGATTTTAGCAAATACTCATCTATATCCCTTTGTACAATAGAGATGTAGGTCTCTATAGGATGATAGGTTCTAGGAGGATTATACTGACTGCTTTTATATAAACCCAGCTTCTTAATTGACATCCGGTTGTACTCAGGCCCCATCAGGTCACTCCTAGAATCCGAAAAATGGGTCTTCAACCTGAGGGATCTATAGAAAGAGTATAACTCCTGTTGTAGTTTAAAATTATCAAAATTCGGAGTTGGACAGAAAGACAAGCCCTTTTGTAACACAGCACACTCAATAGAGGACAGTACTCGAGATGAAATATTAACCACTAGATTGTTTTCAGTATATGGTACAGTCCTCACAATCTCACCTGTGAGCGTGTTGTGACATTCTGAGGTAGATTTGTGACGTCTTCTAGAAGTCCTCCTTGTATGTCTTTTCCTCTGTAGATCTTTCTTGGTTTGGCTAAAAAAGGACCACGTGTGGAATGGTAGCTTCTGTCACTTTCTGATCCTGAGCTCGAGTAGTCTCTGTTCTGTCTCTGTTGGTTGTTGTATCTCTGAGGTTGGTATTGCCACTTATAGATTCTTTTATTTCTATAATCCTCGGTATCCCTCAGGAATTTGGTACGTTTTCGGTTCTCAAGGATTTTTCTGTGTTCGTTTATGGATTTGTCAAGTTTCAGTTTCAGTGCCGTGAAATCTTCACTAGAGAGAGTTGCGTTTAGTTGTTGTTCTATTGCACTGACTTCTTTCCTAGTCTCAGTAATCGATACTTGCAAAAATTCAATAGTAAGTAGAATTAAGTCCAAGGAACACTTGTTCAAAATCCCTTCGAACTTTTTGCAAAAATTTTCGTTATCACGGAAAAGGGTGGGTTGAAGATGAGATCGAAGTCCCCTAGGAATTCTGTTTACTCGGTAATATTCAGCTAGGGTGCTGCAATGGAGTTCATGTCCTATCAGACGTTTAGAAATTCGTTCTAACTCCTTCGTGTGCAAATCCTTTGCTGGGACCTGCAGAAAGTCATTCATCTGTGATACTTGCGAAATGATTGAATTGGCTTGCTCTTCACTATATACAAAAGTGTCCGCAGACATTGAGCCGTTAGGGTGCCTCAACCCACAAAAACTTGAATAATTATTATAGTAGGGTGGGGTGGCACACACAGTTAGCAGACTGTGATAGGGTGCTGGTCAAAAAGTAGGTGAGTGTTAATTCACCACTAGTTACAGAGAAAATGATTGACCGCACACCGAAAGTTGATGCAAAAATAGATTCATTTAATTATATCCACAGGCCCAAGATAATATACAAGGGACTTAAATCAGCATAACGTTTCGGTCCTGTAAGACCTTTTTCAAAAAGTCACTGTGGAGTAAATAAATGTAGAATAAGCCACTTTTTCAAGTGATGGCACAATAAGTACAATTCAATAAAGAGTAGATAAGAGTAGCAATAAATAAAACAGAAGGACAAAAAAATAATAATACAATACAAAATAAAAAAATAAAGAATAAAAAACAAACTGAAAACATAAGGAAAACATAAATGTACAATATATACAAGAACATCAACATCAAACTAAATAACAACTTTTAAGAAAAGTATATACAATAAAATACTTAAAACACCTACAGACACACACATATAATACATTATACATATGCAAACTAACATGTACACATATATATTTCACCCACATGAAAAGACATAACAAAGCAACACATAACTTGGAAAATCCCCAACAAACACGGGGACCGCATGTAAAATTAAAAAGTGGGGCCAAGATTATATAAACAAAAAATTTTTTTTAAAAATAAAAAGGAAAAAATGTGTAAAAAACCCTTTAAAAATGCCATACAGATAATAATAAGGGCTAAAAAAGTACCTGTCTATACCCCTATCACACCCGAGTCACTTACCATTAATATAAAACAGGAAAAGGAAAAGGGGCCCTACCCTGTGAAAAAGTGACCTCCATGATCAAGATAAAGGGCGTGATTAACTCTTCCGGCCGTAAACCCGGAACCGGGAATATCCCGTTACCCTGCTCATGTCCGATGGAAGGGGAGATAAATTAGTTCTCATAGAAACTTTGGGGCGCATCGCATGGCGCGTCGCTCGATATAAGAATAAAAGGGGAGGAATGGCAAGAAACGATGATAAGCGGAGGTTGTAGTGACACACTCATGCGAAATAGAGAACTACAAAAATATAATAGAAATTCAAATTGGGCCCCAAAAAATAGGACATAATCCACAAACCGTGAGAAAGATAAGCATGGAGAAACAAAAAAATGAATAGGACCGAAGAAAAAATAGTAAAAATAAATGCATGAAAGGTAGTGAATGAAAAATAAACCAAGGACAAAGGATGGAACGAAAAAGCAGAAAAAAAGGAAAAGTTAGAAAAAGAAGAAACAGGAAATGGAGAAAAAGAAAAGGAAAAAAAAGAGTCAGAGGAAAAACAGGGGGAGAAAAGAAAGAGACAAAAGGAAAAAAAAGGAAAAAAAAGGAGAAACAAAACAGAACATTGAAGGTTAGAAACAGATGTAGATAACAGAAAGCATTCTCTTGTAGTTCCCTCTATCTCTACCTGCATGTAGTGATCGTCACTACTAACCCCGCTTATCACCTCCCGATTCTTGTTACCATCCTGACCCTGTACTAATTCTCCTATAACGACGCGACCGCCACTGCGCATGCGCCGAGTTTCTATGAGAACACATTCCCATCTCTCCTCTCATCGGACATGACGCAGTGAATCGCGTGATTAACTTACCGGTTCCGTGGATTACGGCCGTAAGAGATACCTAAAACACCGCCACTCAATCTAGCCATCACAGGAGGCTCACATTATCACAGGGCTAAGCGGCCCTTTTCCTTATTATCCTCGTATTATACTACTTAATGGTAAGTAGACTCAGGGTGTGATAGGGATACTAGACAGGTACTTTTTAGCCCATAATTATTATCTGAAAGGGCATCTTTAAATACGGTTCTATTACACATTATTTCCTGTATATTAAAATATAAAAATTTTTTGTATATATAATTTTGAGCCCACATTTAATATCTACATGCGGTGCCCGAGCTTCTGTTTGGATTTTATCTACAAGTTTTATCTTGTTGCTTTTGTGGTATGACTTTTCATGTGGGTGTAATATATGTGTAACATGTATATTTGGCATATGTATACATGTAATATGTGTGTGTAACTGTAGGTGGTTGTATATGTATATAATATGTATATGACCTTTCTTAAAAGTTGCTATATATTTTTGATGTTTAGTTCGCTGTATATAATATACATTTAGGTATACCTAATGTTTTCAGTTTGTTTCTTATTCTATATTTTTTATTTTATATTGATTATTATTATTTTTTTTGTTGTCTCTTCTGTTTTATTTATTGCTACTCTTCTCTACTCCTTTAATGCAATGTCAATTGTGCCATCACTTGACATGTGTGCTTATTCTACCTTTATTACTCCCAGTGACTTTTTGAAAAAGGTCTTACAGGACCGAAACGTTATGCTGATATAAGTCACCTTGTATATTAACTCCTGGAGCCTGTGGATATAATTAAATTAATCTATTTTTGCATCAATTTTCGGTGTGCGTCAATCATTTTCTCTGTAACTATTGGTGAATTAACACTCACCTACTTTTTGACCAGCACCCTATCACAGTCTGCTAACTGTGTGTGCCACCCCACCCTACTATAATAATTATATGAGCAGGTGTTATTACTGACAAAACACAACTAGCCCTCCCCACCTGCCGTTTTTTCAAAGGTTTACCTATTCAAAGTAAGATGTTGATTCAGCCAGGAGTGGGCACTAGCTACGGGTGGAAGGGGCTAACACCTGCTCATGAATAATCTGGACTCATCTCTGGCAGAACAGGCTGTAAACGGCTAGATTTGAAATGCTCAATGCTCTGAAACTACTGTAACTTTCAGAATAAGGGAAAACAGCAGGTCTGTCACTAGCTTGTGCTGTCCTCAGCAAGGGTGGCATAAACTATGTGACAGTTTCCTGTTAAATTTATATATTATTGTTAGCATTTTGTCCATAACAAATCATGTAGTTCAGTGGTTTATCTTTGAAACACGGTATAATGTAACAAAAAAGCCATGATAAAAAAGCAACAGACATTTACACATGCATTTTTCTAAGGCTTAGTTCACATCTGCGATGGAGGTTCTGTTCAAAGAAGTCAAAACGGACATAAAAGGATCTGTTTTACAACAGTTATCAACAGCACTGGATGGACCCTGTTGACCTCCAATGCACATGTGAGCAAAATTTTAGCAATTAAAACACCAATGGTCTGTTGCAGAACAAAATGCCACAAACTGCCCTGAAAAAAAAAATCCATATCTAGAGCGTACAACGCTTGGAAAAAAAATTCTGCTGGGCCAAAAAACGCACCAAAAGTGAGGCCAAACACTGGAAATAAAACAGAAGGGTATGTAGCATGTTTTTTTTTAATTAACCTATTTACTCACTGTTATTTTGGCTGCAGCATTTTTCATCCCCCTCCATCCCCCCAGAAAAGATTGGCAGAATAAAATTAGGATTTGCTCAGTTTAGAAATATCATATTGTGGTTAACCTTTATTCATTTTAGCTCGGACAAAACAACATAGGGTGCAGCACAATTTTTTGAGTTTTTTTTTTTAATTTAAGGGCAGAAGTCCAGTGGACCACACCTTTGACAAGGAGGTCTGTTGGGCTCTTCTGGTTTCTAACATCTGGTGTTGCTTTCATCTTTGTTTTTATGCTCCTATAATGGGGCAGAACAACAGAAATAATAGCGCAGATGTTAACAAGCTTTATACAGTAAGAACTAGGAGAACAGAATCATTATTATCACTGATACAGATTTTGTTATTGCCATGTGGCAGAACATGTTGTTTTCAGAATAAGGCAGGGGATAGGCTTTCTCTTAAGTTGGGCAGGAGAATGTTTACAACCTCTCAGGTCCTTCCTGCGGAGTGGGCCACTGTCAGCCGCAGAACACAACAGAAAAGCAAGCACGACACAAACAATCCTCTTGAATCCATTGCAGCAAGGAACATGGAAATGAAGGATCGCTTACTTGAACTAATAACTAGTGTTTGATAAATCACTTGATAGATGAGGGTCCAATAAAAAGGTTTGGGGAATCATGACTATGAGAAAAACCTGTTACTATAAGACAGATATAGAGGATATAGGTAATAACTCAATTTTTTTCACATTTGGGACTATGGGTTGTTGCAGGGAGCTTTGGTGATCATAGTTTGGCACAGATGCTACATATGGTTTAGGCGGCTGGTTGTATGATATGATACACATTGGGACAGATTTACCATTGTATTTGGATCTAGAATTTAACACATCTCCTTTTAGACACAATTATTAAAGGGGTGTTCTCACCATGCTGTTTCAATGAGACTGCTCTTCACAGCCAGCTTTAGGCTCCTATTTCCTGTTTAGGCTGTGGCTGGTACTACGTCAATAATTGGCATATCAGCTATGCTACTTCTAGCTGAGCCTGTTAGAGGGACGTTGGTAATGGAGGGGTTGAAACAGCAAAGCACAAGGCCTACAGAACTTTAAAGGGTTAAAGTTTGTCACTAAGAAACATAAAGAAGCTTCTGTGCTGCTGATAAGACACAACAGGGAGTGACATCACTAGTACACTGCTGCTAGAGCAGAGAGCGTGGTTTATAACCCAGGGAAGCAGATGTGAACTGGAAGCAAAACAAGAACAGCAATGTACAGAGGGTTGAAAATGCCTCTGCAAACACCAGGGAGCGGGGGAAACCTCCGCTCCCCGGCACTTAACCCCCTTTAATTGCCACGGCCAGTGACTGCAGCATAATCAAAAGACTTTCCCCTGCTCTGTTGGGTGAGCGGGACTCTCGGTGACCCAACAGAGCCCGGGGAACAGCTGCACAGTCAGCCCTGGGGACCTAGAGTAGCCCCAAGGATGTCTGTGTAAGAAGTCAGCAATCAGGACAGATTGTGTGCTGCCCTGATTGGTGCCTGTGTCATACTGACACAGATTATAATGTATTAGCATATATGCTAATACATTACTAAGTGTAAAAAAAAGTAAAAACAGTTATCCCTTCATGGGATTTAAAAAAAAAAAAAATGTAAAAAACATAAAAAGTGTATAAAAAAATAAAATAAATGATAAAATAAAAATATTTAATAAAAAATAATTGTGCAGACATTACACACACAAACCGAGCGTAAAAACCTGTAGAATGAATCTAACAAGTTATTAAGTGTGAAATGTGAATGGTGTAAAAAATAATTAAAAAAAATAAATAAATTTAAAAAAAAATCTAACAATTTATAAGTGAACTTAAACTATTCCCACCAAAAAGTAAAACTTGTCCTGAATAAAACAAGTCCTGGGTAATTGAAGAAATAAAAAAGTTACAACTGTTGAAACTAAAAAAATGTGCTGGTTATTAAGTACTTTTGAGGCATTTGGCTTGAGGGGTCAAAAAACTGAAAAGTGTGGTGTACATATGTGTTCAGCCCCTTGTATTCTGATACCCCTAAATAAAATCCAGTGTAACCAATTGCCTTGAGAAGTCAGTATTAGTAAAGAGAGTACATCTGTATGTCATTTATTCTCAGTATAACTACTACTGTTTTGTGAAGGTCTCAGATGTTTGCTAGAAAGTATTAGTGCAGCACGGTGGTGGGAAGCTGGTCACAGTTAAGGGGAAGATGGATGGAACTAAATACAGGGAAATCCTGGAGGAAACCCTGTTAGAGGCTGCAAAAGACTTGAGACTGGGGTGTAGGTTCTCCTTCCAGCAGGACAATGACTCTGAACATACAACCAAAGCTACAATGGAAGGCTCTACATCAAAGCATACGCATGTGATAAAATTGTCCCGTCACAGTCCAGACCTAAATCCCATTGAGATTCTGTGGCAGGACTTGAAAATTGCTGTTCACGAACAACCGCCACCCAATCTGACTGAGCTCGAGTAATTTTGCAAAGAAGAATGGGCAAAAATTCCAGCCTCTAGATGTGCAAAGCTGGTAGAGACAACTGACCAACAGAACACATTTCAGGTGATCAGAACGTTTTCTTTTGTCACCAAAGCAGCTCAAATTAGGAGTACAAAGTCTTTCACTGCAGGATTGGGAATTATTTATACCTATGACATCAGTTGGGACAAATAAATTTATTTGAAAAAAAACAAAACAAGGATGCTTGTCACTATAATTAAGCACCCAGTTGAGAATACAGTATTGTCCTATGCTTATGATCAGCGATGATTTTAGAGGTGTGAACCTACACATAACACAAAGAATGGTTCCATAAATTAAGCTTTACTAGTCATTATTGAGCTTTCAAAAGAACAATAATCAGTCTTCTGTTCCTCACGTACATGATTGTCACGTCAATTAGAAATATTATATCAAAGTATGAGATTCACAGAAAATGGACCATTCATATCCTTGGGTTTTCTAGTACTGCAGCTCATGCATAAAATTGAGGAACTTTAGGAAGGTAACTGCTTCTCTCCTGTTATCAGGCTTATCATAATTTTGGAGCAATTTAGGACAGTCAAAAGAGTCTCAGGTAAATTTTCTTTCAAAACATTTTCTGTGCAATCATTCATTCGGCAGTCCTTCAGTCTAGCTGTGTGCACAGATACAATTAGTTCTTGCCATTACTTAGTTATAGACACTGCACATCTTAACAGAATCTTACAGATCTCTATATTTATTTCAAAGTCAGCAATACAAAGTGCCACCACCTCTCCTATGGTCTCCATTGCACAGGCCGATACTTCTCTGCATTGCGGCATGAATTATATTGAAGCATAATTTTTATTTTTTTTTAACACTGTAGAGAGGAGCAGGGGCAAATGGAATAATATGCTTAAAAGAATCACTAGTTGTTTTTTTCTTTAGTAATGCCGATAATGTTTCTTACTGATAGCTAAATATAGTGCTCTTAACCATTATTTGCTTCTTCCATTAGGGCACGTGGCTCGCACTCTCCCTTATCAAAGCAAATGGTGCCCGACTTGTGCACTAGAAGTTAATCTATTTATGTATTTCTATGAGATACTCAATGGCAGTCTCATGCAGATACATACAGTGACTGATTTCTAGTTTTCATGAAAAATAAGGCTGCATTTACAAGGCATAGGCCAAATATTTGGTCTTTTTTTGGCACACAGGAGGACATCTTTTGTCCGTGGTTTGCGGATTCAAGCCGTCCCTCTTCGCACCCACATGTTCATGTTCCGCCCGACACCTGGGTGTAAGAATGAACATGTTCTAAGTTTTTCGGACCATCAGTGGTATAAAAAAACGTCCGGCGTAAAATACGTGCAGTGGGGACTGCTGAACTGATTTTCTATTAATGTCAATGTAAAAGGTTGACAGATGCTCTACAAGCTAGAAAACAATATTTGGTTTTGTACATCCAAAAACTTTTTTGAAAAAAATGAGTATACAGTAGGTGGACACTGGTGTGACAGCAATATACATACACATTCCAATATCAGTAGCACACTATCAACTAAAGAAACTATGAAAAGGCACATAGAAGTTTTGAAAAAGCATTTCTGCTATTTAGGATACATGAACATTTTTTGAGGTTCTTAGTTCACAATTTTGATCAAAACTGCTTAAGCCCACCTCCCATTCTTCAAAGGGGAACAAAAATGCAGGTGGGTTCCTACACTAATGTTTCCTCTCTTTAGGGCCTGTTCAGACCTCCATACTTCAGGGAGTGAAGGCACAGCTACTAAGTAACTGCATTGATTTAAAAACCTGTGAAGGTGGGTGGAGTGCCAACGAAGAGGCAGCCACTCCTCCATACACAAGCTGAAAAATGCCTGTAAAAGCTATGGAAAACCTGTGCCGTGGGAACAGGCCCTAATGTGTGGATCGGCAGGTCAGAGCAACCCTACGAAAAACTTGAATGGCGTTCATAATACTATCTGCAGCTGACGGTAGCGAGGAGGCCCTAATTCAATTCCATAATGACTTCAATAACTTCCACCCCACCATCAACCTCAAGCTTACCTATTCAGAGAGCAAATCCACTTTCTGGATACTACAAAACACATCAAAGACCACCGGCTACTCACATCAGTGTACACAAACCCACAGACAGAACGGCCCTACTCAGGAATGACAGCTTCCACCCAAACACACAAAGCAATCCATTATTTTACAGCCAGGCTATACGGTACAATCGTATTTGCTCCAACAAGACAGACCTGGACAAACACCTCCCGGATCTGAGGACAAAATTTTTTCCAATTGGGATACAGGCCAAAAAGTGAGGACAATCAAATCCCGCAAAACGGCCGCCATCAACAGAGACCAGTCTGCTCACTTACAAAGAGACCCAGAAGGAAGAACGTAGTGCCCCCAGTTGTAACCTACAAACCCACAGCTGGAGATCCTACGAAAGTTTGCCAAAGGAACTTCAACCTGTGTACATAGGGACAACAGACTCCAAGACATATTCCCCAGTCCCCCTCTCCTCTCCTTTCGGCAACACCAAACCTGCGCGTATTATTGTCCCGGAGCGCCTGAAGGCCCCAACTGAAAATGGCACCTCACCCTGCCTGCAAAAAAAAGGTGCAAGACTGCAGGCACATCACACTGCTGACAGTGTACCTGTCCCACAGTCACAGCAAGTGCACAGAACTAGGGGGACATTTTCCTGCAGGTTAGCAATGTGGTGTATTGATTATGTGTATGCAATGTCCCATAAGGCCTTTATGTGGGGGAAACAGGGCAGAGACTCAGCCAGCGCATGAACTCGCATAGATTCACTATTAATAACAGCAGAACTGATCTTCTAGTCGCACAACACTTCTCCAGAGATGATCATTGTATTGAAGATCTGAAAATTATGGTTTTAATGGGACACTTTAAGACGCAGAGGGAGAGAAAGGAGTGGGAATTTAAATTAATGCAACAATTTCAGACTCTGCAAAATGGGCTAAATATTCATGCCAGCTTTATGTCGAACTATGTTGTGAAACAGTGATGGTCACAAATCACGGCCTGATGGCTGCTAGATAAGACGCGGGAAATTTACTGACCCCCTCTGTCACGCCTCACAAGTTTCCAGATAGTTGACTGCTTGACCTCCCTGTAAATGACTTTCTGCTTATATTGCATTTTGTTATTGTTAAGAATTCTAAGATTCTTTGAAGGTCCAGGTCTTTTGTGTATAAAAAGTCTGTGAATTTTCAATTTCTTGTATAACATCATGTCTGAAGAAGGGAGCTAGTACTCTCGAAAGCTCACCATCAAATATACTCAGTTAGCCTCTTCTACTCTTCACTCTTCTACTACTTTCTATGGCTAACACGGTACAACATCATACTACTAGCTGACGGTAAGAAAAATGATCAGTATTACTGTGCCTCTTAGTCCTGATTCACATCTTTGTTTGGTTTTCCGTTGTTCTATTCCATTTTGGAATGAAAAAAATGAAAGAAACAGTCACCCATTGATTTCAGTGCGGTTTTTACTCTGTCAGATTTAACTTTTTTCTTAATGGAAAAAAATTGCGTACGCAAAAAAAAACCAACATAAAATTTGACAGAAAGGACACTCACTTTTTTTTTTTTTTTTTTAACACTAACTTCAATGGAAAACAGATGCAAATGGTTGGGTATTCTTCTATATCTATCTTTACATCCGTTAAATGGATCCGTTAAGGTTTCTGGGCATGCGCAAATTTTAGACATTCAAAAACGCATATAGATCTGCTCCATAAGTTTTGAACGGTAAGCGAAGCATAGATGTGACCCAGGTCTGTTTTAATTATTTTAAAGGAAGAAGGTAAAACAGTTATCCTTTATGACTACTTTTTAAGTTTGGTTTATAGAATATTTAGAAATAGCCAAGATAATCCTATGTATTTTGGATTGAAAAGTGGGTTTCTTCCTAAACATTTCAACAAGAATTTAGGTTTGTCTATAGCTTGTGTTTTTTCCCAGTAAGTACAGACTGGGAGTATACTAGAGAAGAAGCTGTGATAAACAAGTGCAGCTCTTACGTAGCTTGCCAGGGTTTATTTTTTGTTGTTGCTTATTTTGTGCAACTAGATAACTTTGAAAAACACTTCAACTGAATGACAAAAAGCTTGGAGAATTAGGCACTTACAGAGATCTTCAATTAAAAAGTGAAACAGACTTTTGTTCTACCCATGTTATACAATATACCGCGCACCATCACATCCTTCAACTTTGTTTCTACCTATGTTATACAATATACTGCGCACCATCACATCTTTCAACTAATACATTTCACAATGGTTTTCTCTTTTGGGTAAAGTCCAAGAAGATCCCGTAGACATCACTGCAGATTGATAGGTTTGCAGCATTATTTGGTATTCTTAACCCTGTTCTGTATTCTCCATTTCCTTGGTGTCTTAACAAATGCCATATCTTGATTAAAAGCCGTTTCAATGATTGATATGTCTGTGGAGGGTATGACCACCAGAAGACCTACAGGGCACTATGGCCTTCAAACTGCTGTTCTAAATTGTCCTCATGGAAGATGGTGTTTAACTCTTTAATTTCCACTCAATCATTTTTAATCATGGCTGAACTTTTCTAGCACTTTCCCTACCATCTATTACTGTTTATAAGCAATGAACACTGATACTAATCATGAATGGATGTGTTTGTGAACTTGGAAGAGAGTGCCAATAGACTATAATGGCACCTGTTTAATATTAAACCTCATGAGCTTTTCTTGACCTACCCATCAGTTGGATGCCTGTGACAGATGTTAAACAGCTAAAAAGTAATATAAATAGCTCCCAGGCATCAAAAAAATTAAAAAAGTTATACTCTCCTTGCTCCAGTTTCAGCGGTGCGTATATCCACTGTTCTGTTGACACGCCGTCACTTCCGAATGGGGACGTCAACACTGCAGCCGCTGATTGGCCCGCGATGGTCACGTGCCCCTAACTTATATCACCGTTTGAAGCTATTCACTTCCGAATGGTGATGTAAGTTAAAGGCATGTGACGGCTGCAGCGGTGATATCCCCGTTAGAAAATGACGCCGTGTCAACAGAAGAAAGGAGATCTGTGCCGCTGGAACCAAGGAAGGAAAGTATAACCATGGAACAGATAATACAGAAAATCAGGATATCACTGTTGCTACATCTGTACACTGGTATCCATTACCCACACATTAATATGGCATCAGTTTATGGATATGTTTTGTTTTTATTTAACATGTAGGATTTTGTATATTCAATTCTGTACTCTTTTTAGTGGTATACAGTACTGATGTATACTGAGCCGCTAAAGGCCAAGAGGATACTCTTTTGGTATCCATGTGGTTAGTTTAATTGTACAGGTACCTTTGTTGTGTATGTCAGAAGCTTCCCCAGCAGATACACATAGCATAGAAAATATTATGTCATCTGAATGGGTATACACAAAATCAATTAGTGTCATCAAAAAGGTTATATTTTATTATTTAATAGTAAGCATTAAAATCACATTCAAAAAGCATGATTGATTCCAATCCATGGCTATTCATTGCTCGCTTGCATCCCTCTCTCTTCCTTTGTTGTCCTTAAGTAGCTATACATCCGCTACTTGTTGCCTTTAATACCCCTTATTTACATTGTCACTGAGTGTTTCCATTCATCTGAGACACAGAAACAAGGCCATACTTACAGCTCAATAGCTGCACAATAAACTATTGTAATACCAGCAATCACCCCCCTTATGGATAGTAGGCCTGTGAGTGGTTGTATATAAGTCTTTTTACATTTGTGCCATATCCCCTGAATGGTGCTGTGGTTTTTCTGCATACTGGTGTGAACTTGTACTTATCCAATATGCAGTTTTTTTTACGTGGCAGTTGCCCCTCCAAGTGGATGGGTGTGTGAGCAATATTCATTAGTGAGCTGCACCTGTTATGCTTCTCGTATGTAGCACTAGGCTTATATTGTCTCCTACTGGGAATAGTTATTTGTCCAGCCATTGAGCTGCAGGTATGGCATTGTGTGTTTAAGTACATTATATCCCATTTTTATTTGATTTTTTTGTTGTAAATTGCTAGTAAGGCTGGTGTATGGACTCACAAGCCAATGAGGACCCTTGATGTGGATTGTGAGCTTGCGTACTTTCGCCAAAATACAAATACCTCATGTTTGACATTTTTCGGGTATGTAGTATTGCCCTGTAATTCTGGAGAGCAGAGGGTGCCAGTATTCTGTGTTAGACACTTGAAATATGCTGGGCAACTTGCTCAATCGAATACTAAGGGTATCATCAATTGGTGTAAGCCAGCATGGTGCACCACACGTAACTGTATACTTGGCATCCTTTATAAGCCTTATCTATGTGCAATTGTAATACTAGAAATCACCCCCCTCATGCACAGTAGGCGTGTGAGTGGTTATCAGTATTTTTACATTTCTGCAATCTCCCATGTATGGTAGGGTGGCTTTTCTGCATACTGGTGTGAACTGGTACTTATCCAATGTCAGTGTTTTACTAGGCAGCTGCCCCTCTATTGGATTGATGTGTGAGCAATTGTTCATTAATGAGCTGCACCTGTTAAACTTCTTCCACTGTTGTTCCATTGCCTCCTACTGGGAATAGTTCTGTATGTTCTTGTGTTTTTAAGTAAATAATGTCCCATTTTTCAGTGATTTTTTTTAATTCATCTAAGATACTATAGACACTTCTGATGACCTTTGTGAGCGCCAGCCACTTAATTGTGACATCACATGCTACAACTGCCAACGTGTATTTAGGAAGACTTCGTCAGGAGTCTGGGCGTCTCTTCCCCTTTCACAGTATACCACTGTGTTGACACATAGGCCCAGCTCAGGTGCATTGACACCATGAGCCTCAGCTGATACAGTGGAACCTTGTATGCAATAGAGGGGAGAGTTGAATTGCTCCAAACTAGTATTCCCCGCACCACCGGCACTTGTATTTACTGCCTCACCAGCTTGTTCTGATTATCGGAGGGTGATGTTAATGATTACTATTAAACATATATATATATATATATAATTTTTTTTTTTATGGCAATTCTTAACTTTGTGTATATTGGTGATGGTCTAGTAGTCTCAGCAGTTTGTACCTTGCTGTAAAAATTTAATGTACATGATGTGAAGAGGGCCTAAATTTGTCCAAATCAAACAAGATTTATATTGCTACATTCACATTGTGCACAATTAAATTACCCCTTACCCTCCAGACAGCACAAAATAACTGTTTGTACCAGTAAACTGGAAAAGAAGAGAGGATCAATGTAACAGATTATTGTCCTTGTAAAAGAAAAGCAAAAAATATTTCAGACTTTTAATTTAGCTCTTCCTGTTGTTGCACTCAGGGCCTGAGTTTGTGCTGTGCATTTTGGTTCCTGCACAGATCTCTAGGCATTTGGACTGTTTTGTTTTTGTGTGCTGGTCATCCATCTCCGTGTCCTGCCTGCTGAAAATCCGTCTCTATATCCCGCCTGCTGGACACTCATTCTTGCTCTGTGGTCCCCTCTGCAGTTTCTCAGGGGTCCGTCGTGTCCCCTTGGATCCGTCCCATTTTTACGTTTTTCTTGGACTGTTTGCATTTTTGTATGTTTATGTTTTCAGAATAAAGTCCCATTGCAAGAACGTTACAGCTGGTTATACTAGATCATATATAAATATGACAATCTGAACGTTTCACAGAAGAACTTCTCTAGCCAATGGGTTAGAGAGGTTTCACTGCAGCCCTTTTCTCCAGTGGGAGAAAAGCATGAGGAGTCCAAAACCGGCAAGAGGGCTATTTTAGTGCTTAATTTTATCCTCTAGTAACAATGGTGTCTTGGATTTGGTTTTTAAAGAAGCCATGATGGATCTGTTTTTGATCCTTGTTTTTATATTCCATTCATTGACAATATTCTTGATATTTCGGTTTTAGTAAATGCCTGTGAAATTTTGGAGCACCTACCCTTTTAACTCTGTTATGCTGTTCCTCTGTTAGTGTACAATGATTTAGAGATGATCTGCAGGAGGAGTGGACCAAAATTCCTCCTGACATGTGCGCAAACCTTATCATCAACTACAAGAAACGTCCGATTGCTGTGCTTGCCACCATGTATTAAGTCTTGTTTGCCATAGGGATCAAAATACTTATTTCTCTCATTTATATAATTTATACAATGTGATTTTCTGGATTTTATTGTGGATATTCTATTTCTCAATGTTAAAATTAACCTACCCTTAAAATTATAGACTGTACATGTCTTTGTCAGTGGGCAAACTTACAAAATCAGCAAGAGATCAAATAATTATTTCCTTCATTGTATGTCTCCATAGATTAAAATGTACCTGCAAAGATCTGGATCAATTTGTTTACATTTTATCTTGTCAAGATAAATGTGATAAAATCTTCACTAATTAGTGCAAATTTTGTGTATGTATTGTGAAATGTGGGTTCTTTGCAGAACTGGCCTGTATAAACATTCCCTTATAGCTTTTATGAATTGGTAAATGGATCTGTCAGCTGAGCGTACCAATTGGGGAAGGGTCAGCACAGTCTGACACTGTCCAATCAGTGCTGATAGAGTCAGTGTCTGCAGAGACACACCCTTTTGAAAACTGGAATGGTAACACCCAGCTCACGGATTCAGTAATACATTTCTGAGAGGAGTAACAGAGGAAAAGCACAGAGTTATAAAAGAAGATGCCATAGAACTACTTCACAGGAAACATACAGTGGGTGAAATAAATATTAAAAACCACTTTTCTAAGTAAATATATTTCTAAAGGTACTAGTGACATGAAGTCTCACAAGATGTCAGTAACAATCCATCCAACTCAGAGAGGCAAAAAATTTATGGACATGTATCGTTTTGATTTATGTGTAATAATGATAATGATAAATGACCTAGGGAAAAGGTGTTGAATACATAAAGAAAGAGGTGTAAAACACCATGAAAAGTCATGACACCAGCTGGAATTTATCAGTAATTAGAAAGCAATCCTGTCACTTAATGAAAAATAATATCAGCTGGTTCAACTGATGGCCTATAAAAGGGGTCTCATTACCAAGGTGCCACATAAGAAACCTTTAATGATGGATAAAACCAAAGAGCTGTCTCAAGACCTTCACAACCTTATTGTTGAAAAACATACAGATGGTTACAGAATAAATTCTAAACTACTGAAGATTCAGTGAGCACTGTTGGGGCCATAATCCAGAAATGGAAAGAACATAATTTCACCACCAGCAGGCCATGACCTATTGCTCCGTGTAAGATTTTGGAACGAGAAGTGAAAATAATTATCAGAAGTGTAGTCCAAGAGCCAAGAACCACCTGTGGAGAGCTACAGAAAGACCAGGAATCAGCAGGTATAATTGTTTCACAGAAAACAATAAGAAATGCACTCAACCTCTATAACCTATAGCCACACAAGACTCCATTAATGAACAGAAACCATGTTCAAGCATGTTTAAAGTTTGCTTAATAATATTTAGACAAGCCTGTGAAATACGGAATAAAGTCTGATCAGATGAGACCAAAATGTAACTCTTTGGATGCCATAATACGCATCATGTTTGGAGGTCAAAAAGCACTGCATATCACAACAAAAACACCATAGCAACAATGAAGCGTAGAGGTGGGAACATTATGATGTAGTTCTGTTTTCAGGATACGGTACCGAAAAACTTCATATAATTGAAGGAAGGATGAATGGACAAATATACCGTGATGTTTTTGTTAAAAATCTGCTGCCATCTACCAGAGTGATGAAAGGAGGGTGGACATTTCAGCAAGACAATGATCCCAAACACACAGCAAAGGAAACTCTCAGTTGGTTTCAGTGAAAGAAAATAAAGCTGCTAGAATGGCCCAGCCAATCACCTGAATCCAATAGAAAATCTATGGAAGGAACTAAACCTTTGAGTTCATAGAAGAAGCCCACAGAACCTTCAGGAGTTGAAGAGTGTTTGTATGGAGGAATGGGACAAAATCACTCCTAAGCAATGCATGAAACTAGTTTCTCCATACAGGAGGTGTCTTGTCATCACCAACAAAGGCTTTTGCAACAAGTATTAATTACATTTTAGCAAGTGTGTTAAATACTTTTTCCTGTGTCATTTCTCATTATTACACATAACTTAATTTATGGACATCCATGGTTTGATTTCTTTGCCTGTGTGCATGGGATAGGTTATTAACATCCGGTAAGAATTTAAATGTCAATAGCACCTTTAGAAATATATTTACTTTGAAAATTGGTGACATGTTCAATACTTATTTCACCAGCTGTACATACTTACTAAAATAGAGATTTCAGGAGAGGTCACAAATCCTACTTAAAGGGTTTTTTCCACTACAATGATTAGCTTCTGTCATGTAGGGAAAGTAAATAAAGGTTATCACCAAATACATTGCTGTTTTGAGTTTGTTTTGTTAAGAAGATAAATGAGATTTTATATACTGCTAGCATAAACAAGCTTCTCTAGTTTAGCAATCACCTCTCTCTGCTCCGCCTTCTCGCTCATTGCTCCTATCTGTTGTTTGACCATGATGAGTCACTCCCTACTGAGTCTTAACTTTAGCACAGAAGCTTGTTCTTGTAAGTCAATGATGAGTTTTAACCCTTAGAGCTTTGCAGCCTTGTATACTACAGATTAAAAACCTCCAGTAGTCCTCTTACTGAAACAGGAATAGCAGAGCAAATATGCCAAATTACTGCTGTAGGACCATCAACAATCTATCCAAAAAGTGCGAGTCTGAAGCTGCCTGTGGCTCAGTTAAACAGCATGGTAAGACAACCCATTAAGTAGTACAGCATATTTTAGTATTTTAAAGGAAAAAAAATACCCATGTATACGGGCCCAATGAAGGCCAAAGTAACAAAAGTGGGCCTGGAATAGGCATGATGGTAGCACATGTAGATTTCCATGTGCATACACCAATAATGCACTGTAAACGCAGTATGAATTCATCATACGTCAACAGAAAAGAACTTCCAGTAGTATGAACACAAAGGGCTTGTTCACACGACATTTTGGATCCGTTTTGGATGCGTTTTACGGATCCGTTTTTAACCTGCGAAAACTGGATGCAAACTGTATCCAAAAAGCGGATCCAGAAAACGCAACAGCTGATCCTTTTCTGGATGCGTATTGGATGCGTTTTGCATTCGTTTTACGGATCCGTTTTTTAAATGCTTTATTTAAATCAACCTATCAAACTGCAATTTAAATATAATATAATCTATCAATGACGAAGAAAAAACCCTTTTTCTACCTAGTGTCAATCAACTGTACATACACCTATGATTTTAGAACCCGCCCCCCCACTATTTTTTTTTAAATCAACCAATAGTTTTCAAACCCACCCCATGTAAATGAATTAATAACAATCATTTATAAACTAAATATTTATAAACTAAATATATATTTTGTATACATATGTATATTTATATACATTTATATACTATTATATACATTTATATGATAAAAAAATATAATATGTATATATAAATATGCTATTATATACATTTATAAAATATATATTTATATACATTTATAAACTAAATATAACCCAAACATAATATTCAAATTTTAAATTGAATTTAAAGCCAATGCGTTTTACGGATGCGTTTTTGGTATTGAAAGCGGATCCAAAACACACCCAAATGTATGCTGCGCTTTTGGATCCGCTTTCGGGATGCCAAAAGCGCACTCGATTATTTCCTATGGGATTTCTCTTGCGTAAAACGCAAGAAGAATTGACATGCCCAATTTCTTAAAACGGATCCGAAAAGCGGATCGTGAAAAGCACATCGGCGATCACTCGTGTGAACAGCGATGCGCTTTTGCCATTGAAAGCAATGTTAATCACACTGACAATTGTTAGATCCGTTTTGCGGATCCGTAAAACGGATCACAAAAACGTCGTGTGAACAAGCCCAAATGCTGTAAAACGGTCTTCTTTCCCTTTCTCCTTGTCTTATTAACACTCTTAGTTTAACACGCAAAGCTGCAATATCTTGTTGATTACTTGTCTGAAAATAAGAAAGCAACACACAAACGTCAGTTCTTAAATGTACAATTTAAATAAAAAATTGAGTGAAACGCTAATCAGGTATCAACCATCTTCTTTTCTTCATCTGTACCCGTAATTGACTACTATTAAAATAGTTATAGATATTTTGTACAGTTTTAAAATATTCTTGCACCAGTCCAGTGACCTCTTTTAGAACAGGCTAGTTACTGGAGATCCTCATTTCAATTCTTCTCTACCACCACTTCTCGAAGTAAATCTGTTCTCTAGGCACATGTAGGCCTTCAAGTTGCTTGCACATTGACTCGATCATAGGAGGTGGTCCACATATGTAACAAAGATGATTCCTAGAAACATAATTTGCTAGATGACTTTCAGAGATTCTTCCCTCTATAATAAAAAAATAAAGAAAGCAGTATGTTACTATACTTAGTTACAGTTCAATATGACTGCTCACAGGCACAAGAACAGCTATAGGCTAAATGTTGATACACCACACTTAAAGGGGATTTGCCGAGAGATAGATTCTTACCCCTCTCTTGTTAGTACAGGCAGAATATCAACAAATCACGCTGAGTCATGAAGCTGCAGGGGAGAGAGGGTGGGGGCCAGTGAGGAGTGAGGAAGAAGGGAGCTTCTCAAAACTTAAGTGAAATAATAAACAGTACAAGAGTCTATTCACAATACAGCAAGACACAGGCTCAGACTGCACTGTCAGGAGAAGCCTTATCTGCTAAGAAGTTTATGTAAACAAACCACGGAGCTGAAAGAAAGACAGACAGGCAGAGCACAGAGCTGCATAAGGGATCTTGTGACATGTTCACTGAAATAAACAAACTATAACTTGTGGGCTCTGTATACAAAAGAGAACACCTATTCTACACAGCAGCTTGAAAGCTTCTCCATTTTCCCCTGTCATCAGATAAAGCAGGTATCTAATCACACACAACTATTTTTTCTGTATACAAAAGAAAACATATTGCTTCCCGGTGCCTTAAAAACTTCTGCAGCTCAGTCTCATCAGATAAGAAGCTCTCTCTGCGCAAGCCCGTCCAGCTCCTGTCAGGCCGTCTCTAATAGAGGCTTTGAAGTAACCAAGGGCATGTAAGGAAGGCTGTAGCTCTCTCAGACTGAAATTTTTTTGTAATCACATAATATTTAGAAAATGTTTTAAAAACCCATTTTGGAGGATCCCATGTCAACATTACATCGTGGCAAAACCCCTTTAACAGCTGAGCCTACTTTAGGCCTGAAAGGGGTATTCCCACCCTAGAATTTGATCAAAGTCTGATAGGTACAGGTTCCAGAGTTGTAAGGCTAGGTTTACATCTGTGTTGGAGGTTCTGTTCAGAACCTCCGACACAGAGGTGAAAACGGAATGGTGGGATCCGTTTCACAATGGACAGCCACGGCGCCCAACAAACCCTATTAATTACAATTCTGCTGTGGTGTCTGTTGTGGATGCACAATTTTTTCCATCTCAACGATGGACACCAAGGCGGAGACCTGATGGAGCAACTGTTGTTAATAGGGTCCGTTGGGTGTCTGTTTTGAAACGGATCCCATGACTTCCATTTTCACTTCTGCACTGGAGATTCAGAACAGAACCTCCGACGCAGATTTGAACCTAGCAGGCACCTATTTTGGGAACAGGCCCTGTAAGTTACAGGAGCATGTCTTCATTAGGCAGCCACAAGATACCTATCCTATCTTATCCCAGCCCTGCTGTAAAAAGCCATGATGGTCAAAAGAAGACTCCAATGGGTCATAATAAGGTTCCTACCCCAATCAAAGTTTTTATGACAGTGACAAAGGGGTTAAAACATTAAGAAAATGGAAAGTCTGCTATTTCAGACATTTAAAGAGGTGCTTTGGACAATCTCTTTTTGTCCAAAGGATTTCCTTATGTTAAAATATATATAAAATATATATATATATTTTATATATATATATATATATATAATATTATATATATATACACACATACACACACAACATAAAATATATATATATATAATATTATATATATATTTTATATATATATATACATACACATAACATACATACATATATATATATTAAGCATTACATTTTTTTTTTTTTTTTTACAGAAATCAGTGGCTTGTAAGTGTTATTCAAGAAGTGTCTGGACCCTTCATACAGTGACAAAAGCTCTTTGTAGGTGTAAAATGTTTATTTTAAACCTAATTTTGTTTCCTGTTATAACAGAAAGACTCGTCATGATTTATTATAAAAATGGAGATTATTCAGACTTTATGAAGGTGACAGTAGATACAATAGTGGTTGCAATCATTATACATGCACTAGAAGTCCAGAAAAGGGTCACTGTGATACGGCTCCTCCATAAAGGACATGATGTGGATATGCCACTAGTGCATATGCAATGATTGCTAAATATGTCAAAAACATATTATACTTGCATTTCTTTTCCATCAGAGCTTCAAAATGATGGTATATACCTCTGGTATTTCCCATCATGGACATTTATTGCATATCCGCAAGTATGTCCATCCATGGGCAGCTTTAATGCAAGGAAAGTGCATAGTTAAACCTTTACATGGAATACCATTTACATTAAAGAGGTATTCCCATCACATTGATTAGCTCTAAATGTGTAGGCAAAGATAAAGACTACTATCAAATACATTGCTGTTCTGATTTTGCTTCATTTTAGAACTAGAACATTTCCTATATCTGCTTGTGTACAAAAGCTTCCGTTGGTTACCAAATAAGCAACCATTGGGGATGATGCCCTAATTCCCTATTGTGTCTTATTAGCAGCACAGAAGCTTGTTTATGTTTCTTACTGACAAACTTTAACTAAATCATTAGAGCTCTGTAACCTTGTGCCCTGCAGTTAAAATCCCTTCATTACCAATGTGCCTCTAACAGGCATCTCCAGCTAGGAATAGCGGAGCTTATATGCCAATAACTGTTGTGGAACCGCCAACAGCCTGAACCGGAGGTTGAAACCTAAAGTTGGCTTTGAAGAGCAGGCTCCATAAAACAGCCACATGAGAAAACCCCTTTAATACTGTAACACAGCATATTTAAAATTAGCCACAGCAGGATCTTAAGGTCATAAACCTTCCCATAATGACCTAGAAAGCAGTGTTATCTTCAGTGGACTACGAACTGGTTTTCTTTAGCAAATTTAGAGGGAAAAACTGTACATGTTAATATATGAATCCTTCAACAGGTGAGGGCAATCCAATTCTAAGATTTCAGGTAAATCAAATTACTTTCTTCTACATGGAGGGTAGCATTAGCTACATAGAAGTGAGGTTTATGGCAACCTGCA
Organism: Phyllomedusa bahiana; assembly: GCA_025379985.1. Lineage (NCBI taxonomy): Eukaryota > Metazoa > Chordata > Amphibia > Anura > Hylidae > Phyllomedusa > Phyllomedusa bahiana. The sequence goes on along the minus strand of JAODAL010006223.1, from coordinate 2,300 downwards.
TTAGGTGAATAGACGAGTTACAGCAGATGTGATGTGCTGGTAGTTATGGCAGTACATCCACAGAACAGCTGAGGGCTTTATTGTGGTTACTATGTCCATAAAGAATAAAAATATATATATATATATATATATATATATATATATATAAAATATATTTAAAATATATACATATATATATTTCAACACACACACAATATATTATAAACATATACATATATACAAAACACATATATATATATATATATAATATATAAAAATATATATATAATATATATATATATATACAGGTAATAATCCACTGAAGATAACACAGCTTTCTAGGTCATTATGGGAAGGTATGTGTGTGTGTGTGTGTGGTACATAATATACATCACCTTTCTTCCCCAAAACTGATGCTCGGTTTGAACTGCAGGAGATTGTCTTGACCATGTCACATGCCTAAATGCACTGAGTTGCCGCCATTGTGATTGGCTGATTTAGAAATTAACTGTTAACGAGCAGTTGGACAGGGGTACATGATAAAGTGGCCCGGTGAGTGTATGTAAATATAAATATATATATATATATATATATATATTTTATATATATATATAAAATATAATTTTATATTATATATAATTTTATATATATATATATATAAATATATATATATAAAATATAATATTTTATATATATATATTATTAATATATATATATATACACACATACACTCACCGGCCACTTTATTAGTTTCACCTGTCCAACTGCTCGTTAACACTTAATTTCTAATCATCAATCACATGGCGCAACTCAGTGCATTTAGGCATGTAGACTTGGTCAAGACATCTCCTGCATTCAAACCGAGCATCCCGTAAAGGGGAAGAAAGGAAATTTTAGTGCCTTTGAACCCTGTCAAGGTTTTTTGTGCCAGAAGGGGTGGTCCGAGTATTTCAGAAACTGCTGAAATTTCCTGGATTTTTACGCACAACCATCTCTAGGGTTTACAGAGAATGGTCCGAAAAGAAAAAACATCCAGTGACGGCAGCCTGTGGGCGAAATCCCTTGTTGATGCCAGAGGGCAAAGGAGAATGGGCAGACTGGTTCGAGCTGATAGAAAGGCAACGGTGACTCAAATAGCCCCCCGTTACAACCAAGGTAGGCAGAAGAGCATCTCGAACGCACGTACGGCGAACTTTGAGGCAGATGGGCTACAGCACAAAAGACCACACCGGGGTGCCACTCCTTTCAGCTAAGAACAGGAAACTGAGGTCCAATTTGCCCAAGCTCAACGAAATTGGACAGTAGAAGATTGGAAAAACGGTTGCCTGGTCTGAAGAGTCCCTTTATTTCTGCTGCGACATTCGGATGGTAGGGTCAGAAATTGGCGTCAACAACATGAAAGCAAAGGAATCCATCCTGCCTTGTATCAACGGTTCAGGCTGGTGTGGTGGTTCCATGGTGTGAGAATATTTCTTGGCACTCTTTGGGCCCCTTGGTACCAATGAGCACGCTGCAACGCCACAGCCTACCGAGTAATGTTGCGACCATTCCATCCCTTTATGACCACAAAGTACCCCCCATCTGAATGGCTACTTTCAGCAGGAAAATGCGCCATGTCAAAAAAGCTGGGAAATTTTCTCAGACTGGGTTTTTTGAACATGACAATGAGTTCACTTTACTCAAATGGCCTCCACAGTCACCAGATCTCAATCCAATAGAGCATCCATTGGATGTGGTTGGAACAGAGATTCGATCATGGATTTCAGCCGACAAATCTGCGGCAACTGTGTGGGTGCCATCATGTCAATATGGACCAAAATCTCTGAGGAAAAGCTTCCAGCACCTTGTTGAAAACTATGCCCCGAAGAATTGAGGCATTCTGAAGGCAAAAGGGGTCCAACCCTTACCGCATGGTGTACTAATAAATGGCCGGGGGAGTGTATAAAGCGCTCAGGCTGATAAGTCCCGTCAATGCTGTAGAACCATCCACATCCTGCACAACAAATGCAAGGCTAAAGAGGCTGTGAAGAGTAAAAAGCAGCCACTTTAAAACTTTAAGTTATACAACTTGTCATTATACTAGAGAAAATACAATCTCATGTTATACATTAAATGCATACTTTTTAACATGATTGCCTACTAGCGACAGATGCCTGGTATTCATCAGATGTATACATTTTTTTCCTGTTTGTATAATATCTCACCATAAGTCTCAGGATTTGTGGTAGATTTAGAAACTAATTAAGGAGGACACACCTGTACGTCTGAAATTTGTATTATACATCCTATCAAGTGGAAAAAATTTATCTTCAGACTGCCCA